>CAUYLG010039358.1:0-197005 GCA_963573385.1 Cacajao melanocephalus | reverse complement strand
TCATTCTCCGTCATGCCTTGTTCTCTTGCTGATGAGGAGCTGCGATCCCCTGTAGGAGGAGAGGCATTCTGATTTCGGGTGTTCTCAGCCTTTTTGCACTGGTTTCTTCCCATTTTTGTGGATTTATCTACCTGTCATCTTTGTAATTGCTGACTTTCAGATTGGGTCTGAGTGGACGTCCAGCTTGTTGTTGATGAAGTTTTTTCTGTTTCTTAGTTTTCCTTCAGCAGATGCCCCTTCCCCACAGAGCTAGGCCTTCCCGGGTTCAGCTGTGCTTACTGTGAAACTCTCAGTCTTCAGCGCTTCCAATTGCTGTTCTCCTTGTGGGGATGGGATCAGTGAAGCCCGACTCAAAAGGCACCCAGTCCCATATACTCCACGCTGAGAAGTGCCGTGCTGCGCTGGGGTGCCGGCAAAACAGCCGCGCTGGCCAAAAGCGTCGCGCTGGTGACCTGTGTAGCTCCTCCACTGGGTAGCTCCCAGTTTGTGGGCAACAGAAATTTGTCTGAAACTGCAGCGTCCACTCACTCTCTGTGCTTTCACTGGGAGCTACAATCCTGAGCTGTTGTTAATTGGCCATCTTGGATCTCTCTCCCTTGCCTACTTTTTAATTGGGTTGTTTTTATCTTACTGCTGTGTTTTAATTCTTTGTATATGTTGGCTATAAGATATGCATTTTACAGAAATTTGTTGTGTTTTAATTCTTTGTATATGTTGACTATAACTACTTCATAAGATATTCATTTTACAGATATTTTGTTGTGTTTTAATTATTTGTGTATATTGACTACAAGTTGTTTATAAGATATGCATTTTACAGATATTTTCTTCTAGTCAGTGCTTATCTTCTTATTCTCTTGACTATTTTTCACAGAGCAGAAGTTATAAATTTTAGTGCAGTCCACCTTATCAATTTTTTATTTTAAGGATCATATTTTTGGTGTTGTACCTAGGAACTAATTGCCAAACACAAGGTCATTTAGACTTACTTCTTGATTATCTTCTCAAAGTTTTATAGGTTTGCATTTTAAATTTAGGTCTATAATGCATTTCAAGTTAATTTCTGTGAATGGTATATGGTCGGTGTCTGAATTCATTTTTTGGCAAATGGATGTCCAGTTCTTCCTGCACCATTTGTTGAAAGACTATCCTTTCTCCACTGAATTGCTTTTTTTTTTTTCAAAGATCAATCAATTATATTTCTGTGGTTCTGTTTCTGAGTTCTTTGTTCTGTTCTATTGATCTGTTTGCCTGTTCCTTTACCAATACCACATTCAGGTTTTTTGTTTTATATTGTTTTTAAAACACTAGTAGAAACTCAGGATAAGATGAAGAATATCATCTAACACAACTTGAAAACTGCAGGCTCTGTTGAAAACTATAAAACATTGATGAAAAAAGTCAAAGATCTTTAAAGAAAGAGAGATATCAGAGATATCATGAATTGAATAATACACTATTTTTAAGATGCCAATTTCCCAATTTAATCTAGAAATTCAACTCAATTTCAATCAACATCATAGCATTTCTGCACTTATGTTCATCAGGAATATTGGTCTATAGTTTTCTTTTTTTCTTTTGGTATTAGGGTAATGCTACCCTGATAGAATGAGTTTGGAGGTATTTTATCCTTTGTAATTTTTTAAAAATAATTTGAGTAGAACTGGTATTAGTTCTTCTTTAAATGTTTGGTAGAATTCAGCAGTGAAGTCATCAGGTTCCAGGTTTTTCTTTGAAGGGATATTTTTTATTGCTGTGCAATTTCATTACTCATTATTAGTCTCTTCGGGTTTCAGTTTCTTCATGGTTCAATCTTGGTAAGTTGTATGTGTTCAGGAATTTATCTTTCTTTTTCTAGGTTTTCCAAGTTTTTGGCATGTAGTTATTCACACTAGTCTATAATGAGCCTTTGTATTTCTAACATCAGTTGTGTCTCCTTTTTCATTTCTGATTTTTCCTAGTCTAAAGTTTTGTCAACTCCATCATTTCAAAAGCCAACTTTTTGTTTTGCTGAGTTTTATATTACTGTAGTCTCAATTTCACTTCTTTCTTTCTAATCTTTATTATTTCTTTTATTTTACTTTTTTTTTTTTGAGGCAGTCTCACTCTTGTTGCCCAGGCTGGAGTGCAATGGTGCAATCTTGGCTCACTGCAACCTCCGCCTCCTAGGTTCAAGCAATTCTACTGCCTCAGCCTCCCAAGCAATTGGGATTAAAAGTGCATGTCACCTCGCCTGGCTAATTTTTGCATTTTTAGTAGAGATGGGGTTTCACCATGTTGGCCAGGCTGGTCTTGAACTCCTGACCTTAGGTGATCCAACTGAATCCACCTTCCAAAGCACTGGGATTACAGGCATGAGCCACCATGCCCTGCTTTGGTTTGTTTTTGTTTTTTCAGTTCCTTGAGGGGCATCACTAAGTTCTTTATTTGATGCCTTTCTGCTTTTTTGACATATGCATTTATTGTTATACCTTTCCCTCTTAGTACTGCTTTTGTTGCATATAATATATTTTGGTAGATTGCTTCCATTTTCATTTGTTTTAAGATATTTAGGGAGGAGGACCCAAGATGGCCAAGTAGGAACAGCTCCAGGGTGCAGTTCCCAGCAAGAACAATGCACAGGGTGAGTGCCCACTGCATTTCCAAACAAATTTTCACTGCCGGCAGACCAGGAGATTCCTGGGCCAAAAAGTGCCACGAGTTTTCAGCAGGGCGGTTTCAGCTGGTGCTGGGTTGGTGCACAGAAACTCACACAAATTGGGGTGGCCATTTCAAACGGAGGCTGGAATGCCTGGGAGACAGAGCCACCCATTCAACTGAAAGGGAGGGGGCAGCGACAGGGAGCCAGGTGATCTGGCTCAGCAGGTACCACCCCCACAAAACAAGCAATCTGAAACACTCTGGATTGAGAGTTTCACAGTAAGTGCAGCTGGACCCAGGATGGTCCAGCTTAGTGGGGGAAAGGGCAACCACCACTACTGAAGCAGTCTGCCACTACCGCGGTAGTTCACACAGCAGCTGGGCAGAACCTGCAGCAGCTCAGCAACACCTCTGCTGGCAGACTGTGACTAGACTACTCTGTGCGGGGCAGGGCATCAAAGAAAAAAGGCAGCAGCATGACAGGAACTTATAAACAAAGCCAACTTTCCTAGGACAGAGCACCTGGGAAAAGAGGCGGTTATGAGTTCCGGTGCAGCAGACTTAAAAGTACCTGCCCAGCATCTCTGCACAGAACAACAGAGCTCCCAGCAGAGCACTTGAGCTCCTAAAAGGGATAGACTGTCTCCTCAAGCAGCTCCCTGACCCCCATATACCCAAAGAGACACTTCATAAAGGAGAGCTCAGGCTGACATCTGGCAGGTGCCCTCCTGGGACAAAGATGAAAGAAGAAACTGGCAGCAACCCTTACTGTTCTGCAGCCCCAGGGGTAATCCACTGGCAAGCAGGGTCTGGAGTGGACCTCCAACAGTCCTACAGCAGTGGGGCCTGACCGTTAGAAGGAAAACTAAGAAACAGAAAGAAATAACTTCATCATCCACAAAAAGGACGTCCACTCAGAGACCCAATCAGAAAGTCACCAACTACAAAGACCACAGGTAGATAAAGCCACTAAGCTGGGAAGAAACCAGCACAAAAAGGATGAAAACACCAAAAACCAGATGCCTCTCCTCCTCCAAAGGATCACAACTCCTCACCCTGTCATCAAACTTGAAAGAACTAGAGGAGCAAGATCAAACAAACTCAAAAGCTAGCAGAAGACAAGAAATAACTAAGATCAGAGCAGAACTGAAGGAGATAGAGACACAAAAAATCAGTATATCCGGCCGGGCACCGTGGCTCACGCCTGTAATCCCAGCACTTTGGGAGGCTGAGGCAGATGGATCATGAGGTCAGGACATCGAGACCATCCTGGCCAACACGGTGAAACCCTGTCTCTACTAAAAATACAAAAAAATTAGCCAGCATGGTGGCACGCACCTGTGGTCCCAGTTACTCGGGAAGCTGAGGCGGAAGAATTGCTTGAACCCAGGAGGCAGAGGTTGCAGTGAGCGGAGATTGGGCCACTGCACTCCAACCTGGTGACAGAGCAAGCCTCTGTCTCAAAAAAAAAAAAAAAAAAATCAGTAAATCCAGGAGCTGGTTTTTTGAAAAGATCAACAAAATAGACCACTAGCCAGATTAATAAAAAGGAAAAGGGAGAAGACACATCTACAACCATCTGATCTTTGACAAACCTGACAAAACCAAGCAATGGGGAAAGGATTCCCTGTTTAATAAATGGTGTTGGGAAAACTGGCTAGCCTTGTGCAGAAAGCAAAAAACTGGATCCCTTCCTTACACCTTATACAAAAAGTAACTCCAGATGGATTAAAGATTTAAATGTAAGACCTAACACCATAAAAACCCTAGAAGAAAATACCATTCATGACAGAGGCATAGGCAAGGACTTCATGATTAAAACACCAAAAGCAATGGTAACAAAAGCCAAAATAGACAAATTGGATCTAATTAAATTTCAGAGCTTCTGTACAGCAAAAGAAACAATCATTAGAGTGAACCAGCAACCAACAGAATGGGAAAATATTTTTGCAAGCTACCCATCTGACAAAGGGCTAATATCCAGAATCTACAAAGCACTAAAACAGATTTACAAGAAAAAACAAACAACTCCATCAAAAATTGGGTAAAGGATACGAACTGATACTTTTCAAAAGAACAGTTATGTGGCCAACGAACATGTGAAAAAATGCTCATCATCACTGGTCATTAGAGAAATGTAAATCAAAACCACATTGAGATACCATCTCATGCCAGTTAGAATGGCAATCATTAAAAAATCTGGAGACAACAGATGCTGGAGATGTGGAGAAATAGGAACACTTTTACACTGTTGGTGGGAGTGTAAATTAGTTCAACCACTGTGGAAGACAGTGTGGAGCTTCCTCAAGGTTCTAGAAATAGAAATTCCATTTGACTCAGCAATCCCATTACTGGGTATATACCCAAAGGATTATAAATCATTCTATTATTAAGACCCATGCACACATATGCTCGTTGTGGCACTGTTTACAATAGCAAAAATCTGGAACCAACCCAAATGCCCATCAATGATAGACTGGATAAAGAAAATGTGGCACACCTACACCATGGAATACTATGCAGCCATAAAAAACAATAAGTTGATGTCCTTTGCAGTGACATGTATGAATCTGGAAACCATCATTCTCAGCAAACTGACGCAAGAACAGAAAACCAAACACCACATGTTCTCACTCATAAGTGGATGTTGAACAATATGAACACATGGACACGGAGGGGAACATCACACACTGGGGTCTGTTGGGAGGTGGGGGTGAGGGGACAGATAGCAGGGGATGTGGAGATTGGGGAGAGATAACATTAAGAGAAATACTTTATGTAGGTGACGGGGGGATGGAGGCAGCAAACTGCCATGGCATGTGTATACCTGTGTACACCTGCAAGATCTGCACGTATACCCCAGAACTTAAAGTAAAATAAAAAAATAAAATAAATTAGAAAAAGATAATAAAATTTTAAAAATACTTAATTGTTTTACTGACTTGATCATTCAGGAGCACATTTTTTAATTTTCAGGTATTTGTATAGTTTCCAAGGTTTCACTTATTATTAAATTCTAATTTTATTTCATCATGTTCTGAGCAGATACTTAATATAATTTCAAATGTTTTGAATTTGTTGAGATTTGTTTTGTGACCTATTCTGGAAAGTGTTCCATTTGATGATGAGAAAAATTGTTCTCTGTAGTTGGGTGAAAATGTTCTGTCAATGTCAGTTAGGTTCATTTGGTCTAATGTGTAGTTTAACATTGATGTTTCTTTGTTGATTTTCTGTCTAAATCACGTGTCCACTACTGAGAGTGAAGTGTTGAATTTCTCTACTATTATTCTTATAGTACAGTCTATCTTTTCTTTATCTATTAATGTTTTCTTTATACATTTGAGTGCTCCACTGTTGGATGCATATATAATTACAATCATTATATTGTCTTGCTGACTTGACCCATTAAGCATTAGTGACCTCATTTGTCTCTTTACAGATTTTGACTTGTCTATTCTATTTAATATAAGTATAGCTACTCCTATTCTTTTTGAGTTTTCATTTGCATGTAATATCTTTGCTAATCTCTTCACTTTCAGTCTATGTGTACCTTCATCGGTGAAATGTTTGGGTTTTTTTGAAACTGAGTCTCGCGCTGTTGCTCAGACTAGAGTGCAGTGGTGCAATCTTGGTTCACTACAACCTCAGCCTCCTGGGCTCAAGCAATTCTCATGCTTCAACCTCCCAAGTAGATTACAAGAGTGCACAAGCACACCCAGCTAATTTTTGTATTTTTACTAGAGATGGGGTTTTACCATGTTGGCCAGGCTGGTCTCAAGCTCCTGACCTCAAGTGATCTACCTGCCTCAGCCTCCCAAAGTGCTGGGATTATAGGCTGAGCTACTGCACCCAGCTGTGAAATGTTTCTTTTTGTAGGCAGCATATAATTGGATCTTGTTTTCATTAGACCATGCTACCACTGTATGTCTTTAAATTGGAGAATTTAGTCCATTTACATTGTGTTATTATTGATAGGTAAGAATTTACTACTGCCATTTTGTTCCTTGTTTTCTGGTAGTTTTATAATTCCTTTCTTCCTCTCTTACTGTCTTACTTTGTGGTTATGTAATTTTCTCTGATAATACGTTTTAATTCATTGCTTTTTATTTTTAGTATATCTATAATCACTTTCTGCTTTATGATTATCATGTCAAGAAACATCATAGATGAATCTTAAATACATTTTTTTCTATATGAAAGGGGTCAGACTCAAAGGGCTACATATTATATGACTTCATTTATAGCAGTCCCTCCTTATCTGTGAGGTATATGTTCCAAGACCCTCAGTGGGTGCCCAAAATAATAAATCCTAGTAAACTCTATATATACTATGAGTTTTCCTATATGTACTTACCTATGATAAAGTTGAATTTGTAAATTAGTCATAATCAAAGATTAATAAGAATAATAAAATAGAATAATTATAACAAATATTGTAACAGTAGTTATGTAAATGCTTTCTCTCCTTCTCTTTTTCTCAAGATATTTTACTGTACTATACTGTGGGTAACTGAAACTGCAGAAAACAAACTGTGAAAAACAAAACCACAGATAAAATATGACTACTATACATGAAATTCTTGAAAAATCAAAACTATATATAAACAGAAACCAGATGAGAGATTATCAAAGGTTGGTGGAGAAAGAAGAGGTTGACTAAAACGGGCAACAGTAAAACTTACAGAATAAAGAAATTGCTCTATACAGTGCTGAGGTAGAGGATACATGACACAGAATTTACCAAAAACTCACAGCATACATTATTTACGTACTTTTCTTAAAATAACCTGGTTTATTCTTACTCTCAAGATTTATTACTATATAATTTGGCAAATTCATGTCACAAATCTGTACAGATATCTTCCTCTATTGTTGCTTTTTCTTTATTACTTTGGATCACAGATAAGTTGGCTCTATTATATCATAAATTATAGATATTAATGTTCTAGGTTTATGCTATCTTTTATATAGATATTCTGTAAAGGAACTATTTCATATACTGAAAAAAAAATTTGCAAATGGGGTACCATTGATGGGATTGTTTAAATAAATTTGTTGGCCAATCTTGAAAGACCATTTAAAACCATGTGTAAGAAAATGTTTTCCCTGGGTTTTAAAAAATAGATTTATAAATAAAAATTAAATATGCAATGTTCACATATGTTTGATGCTTCTTAAACAAATAATAAAGAAAAATAAAAGAAATATTCCATGTTCTACAACATTAATAGGTGGCATTTACTGATTTTTATTTTCTGAATGTTTCTATTTGGATTTCTTCTTCTTGTTTGCCATACTGCTCAAGTATGTGATACTCTTTTCTTAGTTCCAGCTGACCAGAAGGAGGAGATAGATGTATCACTGAATAGCACTAGGGAATACCAGAACTAGCATTATCTAATAAAGTTCAATGAATTACCATTTACCCTCTCTTTACTAACTCTCAAAATACAATTTTCAGCTGACAGGTGTCTTAAAATTATTATAAATTTCCCTCATTTTACACATTAATAAACTGGAGTATAGAGTCATTCTGTGACTAGCCCAAAAACATACAGACAGGTATTGGGCTAAATCACAGCTCTTCTGATACTCAGGCTGGTGGCCTACGTCACGTAGTACATCTAGAAAGTGGGAAAGACAGTCCAATGACCATCTATATAGTAGGACTTCCACAAAAGAAAGAAGTCTCATGCTCAAATCTGTTTAGTCGACAACAAATAGAAAAGGTCTTTTTCAAGATATTTGCTTAACATTTCTGGTCTTTACAAAAGTACTTTGTTCATGGAAAGTCTGCACAAGAGAAGATCAAATATAAAATAACTGATACAAAGTATGGAGGGAAATATTTCTGAGAGAATTACCTTTTCAAAGTAGCATTCTTAGAAGATAAATAATCTTGAGCAATACATTTATAGAAAGCAAATCAGATTTTGCTTTTTAGGTATTTTGGTGTTGTTTACATTACCCAAAGAGATCACCTAACAAGTAAATTCACATTATCCTAAGTGCCAGAGAATAATTTAATTACATGTAGCACTTTATTGCTGTTGAGAAATGAGTTAATTCATACAACAACTATAAATTGACAGTGAGGATTTGACTAGCCATCAGCATTTTTCTCTGCTTTTCCTAAGTCTTCTATCACTTGATTTATAATCTTGGATCAACCTGTTTGCTTCCATAGGTTTCGATATCCGCATTTGTTAAAGTGGTAGAATCATATATGTTCTAAAGTGTCTTCTAATTCTAAAATGCTGAGGCCACAATTCTTGCTATACTTCATACCAATCACAAGCCAAATAAACATTAAGCTATTAAAAAACTCATTAACCCTTTCTCCATGAGGAGAGGGCCCAAGTCTCTCTTTTTTACTAATGTATTCCTCAAGCTGAAATAAGTGCTTCATACGTAATAGATGCTTGCTCACTGTTAAGTGAATTAATTAATAAACAAAAATAACACTAACACTGTCATACCTCGATTGAAGAGTGGGAAAAGAACTAAATCCCTTCATTTTATAGCTGGAGAGACTAAAATTGAGCAATTATGATGAACATGTACTTAGTGAAGATTAACAAACATTAACATTATTAGAACATAATCCAATGCTGGTAATACATGTATTCCAGAGTGGTGAGATTTTTAATTAATCTGACTGACGTGTATTTGGAAAAATCTGCATGATGTGATAATGAACAGGCTACTTTTTTTATATTAAAAGAACCTCAGAGCTAGAATCATTTTTTTGAACATGTCTTATTTGACCAGAGAGGAAACTGAAGCCGTAAAATTTTTAGACACACAAGTTATTTAATGATAACTGCTTCTGTTTTTAATCTTTTTAGTTTATTTTTATTTATGTATTTTTTTGATACAGAGTTTCGCTCTTGTTGCCCAGGCTAGAGCTGGAGTGTGATGGTGGGATTTTGGCTCACTGCAACCTCTGCCTCCCAGGCTCAAGCGATTCTCCTCCCTCAGCCTCCCGAGTAGCATGTGTCACCATGTGTGGCTAATTTTGTATTTTTAGTAGAGACGGGGTTTCTCCATGTTGGTCAGGCTAGTCTCAAACTCCTGACCTCAGGTGAGCTGCATGCCTTGGCCTCCCAAAGTGCTGGGATTACAGGTGTGAGCCACTGTGCCAGGCCTGATAACTGCTTTTCTAGTACACACGGTAAATTTTCATGATGCTAAATTTGTTGACAGAGGATTGTGCTTGTATTCAGTCAGCATTAATGTGATCACATTATGGCAGACATGCCCTCGTGTCCCATGATAATTTATTTCCAGTCTCTCTGTAATTTTGGTCAATCTATTGACCACCAGCCAACTCTAAAATATTCTCAAATGCTTAACTGTGACCTCCATTCTAGTAATAGTAAATTCTGTTAGTATTATTTGCTTATAATATAGAAACCTAATATATAAAACAATGCTAGCTATGTGATACAGTCGTCACAATGACTATTTTAGCAACCAATAACAGTTTACATTTCAACTCCACATATACTAACAAGTAAAAGAAAAAATGCTGTATAATGCTAGAATCATTCATAGGGAATATTCATATTTCCCAATTGGTGGTGCAGAGGCTGGAGTTCGTTCTTGTTCTCAGGCCATTTCTCTATTATTACTACGTTTAATTCCTTCTTCAAACAAGCTAGGATGGTATACATAAAAGCAACAAGACAGTTGTCTGACCCCTGTGGCACATCTAAAGAACCCCATGACTTTATGAAACAGAAGTTGAAATGCTCAGTCCTAGGCTTGTCAATAGACAGAAGTATCAACCAATTAATGTATACAGGGAAGGATTCACATATTAATTTATCAAACAATAATATATTGAATTTGTGTTATGTGCAACACACTGTATTAGAAACTGAGTTTAAAAAGGCACAAATAAATTTAAAATGTCTGTCCTCATGGAGTTTATACTTGTGCTCATTTGTTCTTTTGTTGTTTGTTTTCATTGAAGGACCAAACACCTTTAATTGACTCAATGCTAATTTTAAAATAGGCTCAAAATTCTGAACTCATATGCATGTTTATCTTGATTGCTGATTTTATTTTGTAGAGTCATCATTACCGGTCATTACGATGAATCAGTTCACACTAAGTAATTATCACAATAAATTTCAAGACTCTCAAACTGTGTGTATTATTTGTGATTTATATTCACTTGCATTTTTTTCTGGAGAAAGAAACTTAACCCTCCAAACAGTTAATGTCCCTGTTGTAGATCTAAAAACATTTTAATGTAAAAGGTCTAAGGTCAGTAAAATGCAATTTTTTGAGTGCCTATAAGTAGGCTGAATTAAGCTCTAAAGTAACATTATTTCTTTTGTAGTAAATCACCATTGGATATTAGCTCATTCAGGCAAGACAAAAATAAAGATTTTTTACTTAAGTGTCTGTTCTCAGATTGAAATTTATAATAGTGAATAAATATGCCTAATGTGTCTATAATTGACTTGTTTGTAAAAGTATATTTTTAAACATCTTCATCAATATATAATTCATACACCATAAACTTCACCAACTTAAAGTGTACATTCAAATATTTTTAGTATATTCACAGAATTATGTAATGACTACCATAGTCTAATTAGCAGAAACTGCCTGTTCTCCTGTCCCTAGCCCCTCATAACACTAATCTACTTTCTGTCTCTATAGATTTGCCTATTCTGACCAATTCATATAAATAGAATGATGTAATGTGGTCTCTTGCAGCTGACTTCTTTCACTGAGTATAATCTTTTCAAGGTAATCCATGTTGTACAGTTCATCAATGATTCATTCTATTTTGTTTTGTTGCTGAGTAGTATTCCATTGTATAGATATATCAGTTTTGTTTATTCATTCGTTAATGTGCATTTGAGCTGTGTCTAGCTTTTGGCTACTATGAATTATAATACTGTTATGAACATTAACATACAAATTTTGTGTAACATATGTTTTTATTTAATTTGGGAACGGTCAACCTAAGAGTGAAATTGCTGTGTTATATGGTGACTCTAGTTTAACACTATAAAGCACTGTCAAACTGCTTTCCGAAGTGGCTGCACCAATATACACTCTCACCAGCAAATTATGAAGTTTCCAGTTTCTCCGCATTCTCACCAACAGTTGTTATTATCTATCTTTTTTATTATAGCAATTCTAATGGCATAAAGTGGTATCTCATTGTGGTTTGGAGTTGTATTTATTTAATGCTTTTTTTTCTTATTTCCTAAATAAGACTCTGTCTAAACACAGTAATTGAAGTAAATCTAATCCCAGCTTCCAATTCAGTCAACTCAATGCTGAACTTAAAACAGAATACAAATCCTGAAAACTTAATATTTATAGTATGTGTTATATTTTTCTATCCTGCTACAAATATAATTATTGTACATAAGAATTCTCTACTGCAAATTCTTTGATTTTATCAATAGGTCATGCCTAGATTTTTTTTTTTTGCCCTTTTCTTCATTATTGTGAATTTCAAATTATGTTATTAAAATATTAACATATTATTTATAAAATTGTTGATTTGTGTTTTCTGGATTACCTTGTGCTGATGGTTTCATAGGAAATAACTTATTTATAATATTTTTATTGCTTTAGATGAGCACTGCTTCAGATCCTTTACAGTTTACAGATGGCTTTACAAACTCAGCTTAACTTTGGAACCTGCTGAATGTGTTTACTGCCCTAGATTCTAAACACCTGTATCTTGAAAGAAGCTGCTGTGCAAGGCACAACCTATTGAGTCATTTTCAAAACACCAAGTACAGGGAGCAGGGGTTCAGTTGTCAGTAACGGAATAAAACAAAGTTACAAACTGGGTTAGTTAGTAATATGAGGTGTGCAAACTATATTTCCAGACTTCTAGTTAAATTTGTTTCTCTATTTGATTTTCAAAATTACTAAAATACCTTACTCTTTAAAGATGAACTTCACCTGAATATAATAGATGTCTCACTCCATATCTGGTAATATCAATGTATTTCTGATGCATTAAACCATGGCAGGTTACCCATTCTCTCTTTATCTCTGAGATAACTAAGATTCCATAAATATTTATTCCAAAAGAAGATGGCATGTGGTCACTTCATAAATCATCACTTTTAAATACTAGCACAGCTGGTCAAAGGAATTTGTAAAGGTGATATGTTTGACATCACTTTAGGCAAAAGAGAAAGAAGAAAAAGACATAAAGTGGAGAAATAATACTACAGTGTGTTATTTTGGCATCATATCAGATAGTCTTTCTGAGTAAGCATAAAGTTCATAAAATTTATGCAAGCCAACATGAATGTCATTTTCCATAATAGCTAACATTGATTATTTCTGTAAAATAAGCATTTTGTAGATGCAATGCATGTATAATTTTTTAATCATTAAAACAATTATAAAATAGTGCTATTAGGATCTGCACATTTTACAGACAAAGACTCTTGGATTAAGTGATTCAGACAGCATCAAAAAAGGGAGGGAAAGAGCCAGAACTTAAGCCCAGGCAACCAGTTTCCAGAGCCCATTCTTCTGAACAGCATACAGCCATGCCTCTGCATAAGACTGCAATGTTGATTCTACACATTCCATTCAAAACAAGCAACTAAATTTAAATACCTTCTGACTCTTTAAAAATCCCAGTGAAAATATGGGAAGATGAACAAAAAGGAAGAACAAAATCTGCAATAATACTGGGAACAAAAGTCTAAAAAGCAGAGATATTTTTATGAATATCTAAAACAGAAACATATAATTTCATGGACTGTGAAAGTACATAAGGAAATCAATTATCAATCAAATGCAAGGACAAAATAGAAATATTTTTGCAAACTACAAGAACTAAGAAACTGTAATGCCATGTACCCTTCTTTAAAAAAATACTTGAGATACACTTCGTAAAAAATGAAAAATGATTTAGAATAAAAACTACTGAACTTTTCAATATGTATTTTTTGAAAAAAAAAAGTTTGAGAAACAGTAAAAAGAACTTGATCAGGAAGTTTTAACATTAATATTTGCAACTCTCTAAAATGATAAAGCATTTTCTAATATACTGATCAATTACCTGCCTCTTTATTTCTAGGGATTAATAGCAAGAATCTATAAGAATTATGCAACTGAAGAATAAGTATCATGATCATTGAATTAAAAATTCCTCATATTTTCTGTAGGTTTGGACTCAGCTATAGAGGTGAAAGGGAAAGCATCCAGTGGGCAAAGAGGAAGGTATTTTCTTACTGTGATTTCTTCTCTCCTTCCTTCCTTCATTCCTCCTTCCTTCCTTCCTCCTTCTCTCCTTCCTTCCTTCCCTCCTTCCCTCCTTCCTTCCCTCCTTCCTTCCTCCCTCCCTCCTTCCCTCTTTCCTTCCTTCCTCTCTCTCTTTCTTCTTTCTTTCTTTCTCTTTCTGGTTCTCACAGTCACCCAGGCTGAAGTGCAGTGGCAAATCTCAGCTCACTGAAGCCTCCGCTTCCCGGGTTCAAGCAATTCTCCTGCCTCAGCCTCCTAAGTAGCTGGGACTAAGGCACATACCACCATGCTCAGTTAATTTTTGTATTTTTAGTAGACAGGGTTTCACCATGTTGGCCAGGCTGGTCTCGAACTCTTGACCTCAAGTGATTCATTCTCCTCAACCTCCTTTGCAAAGTGCTAGATTACAGGTATAAGCCACTGCACCTGGCCTGTGATTCTTATATACAGGAATAAACACCCCGCTGCTAGCTTGAATAGCCATACACAGAGTACAATGTTCTGCCAATGACAGATTGACCTTGGCAAGTCTCAGACTTCCTAGGCCTTATTTCCATTTTGAGTGGAGACACGGATCTTGTTATTGACTGAGTCATTTGATCAACCAGGCTGATTCCTTTTGGTCCCACTTAAGAAATCAAATACCTACTTGGAAGGTTTGACTAACCATTGGTGGTGTAGCAGGGGTGGGGAGTGTCCTAAGATCATCAGAAACTTTTTTTTGTAACAGGGATCATCAATCAAAAGCCTTTTAAATGTTTCAACACATATTGGATATAAAGAAAGAGTATGATGGCATTTTAAAACTTACTCTTTATTCTAAACCATAATATAAGCTCTAAATAAAACCTTAAGAGTACATATAACTAAGCTAAGCTAATGATTACAGAACTATCCTTAATACATATACTCCAAGTTAATTTCAAAATCTGTTCATGTTTATTTAACAAAGGTTGGTGTTATTTTATTAAGGGACAAGGACTTAGGTTAACAGTTAATTGATGTAACTTTAATATATGCCAAAGGACCACACAGACACACCAAAGAGGATTGGAAAACTGGAGTCACTTTATTTACATTCTAAAGGAATCAGAAATAAAAACTCATGGGCACTCAAAAAATATGCAAAAGCCTGATTAATGCTCTAAAATTATGAAATCAGATGCAATTGGGCTCATAACTTTCTGAGTTGAGTGAACTGCAAATTTTTTCCAACTATGACTCACATAATATAATGCTGGTGACTCAGTCTCTTACTGTTCAGTAACCTCAAATCACACCTGTGCATCTATTACTGAATTAAGAAGTGTTAGATCATTATGTACCTAAGAATGCAAAGGTTTCTGGCAAAGAACGTACTTCCCTTACTGAAGGTCACAGCAGGTACTGATGCAGTAAGAGATCACCATCAGTGGCCCTCTAAAATCCAACTCCATTATGCATCGCAGCTGGCTTTCAAGTGAATGAGCTTCCCTTATGATTATAATATGAATCTGTACTGTTATCAGGGAATTCTAAAATCAGTCTTACAGATGCATTTTGTGATTATCTTTGAGAACAAAAGCCAAGTATTTCCTGGAATGCTAACCCCAATTGCATTAGTTGAACAATTGACCTTGAGAGTCTCCTTCATTCTGGCTCCTCATCAATTTAATATGGATCCATCTCCTTTTACCAAGTATTATCTCAGTCCTAGTGGACTTTAGTGATGCTGTTAACAAAGCCTCATTACATGAGGGAAATGGAGAATATTAGAAAAACTAATCATTGCCAACAGAAATAAAATTTTAAAAAAATGAATTTGAGTATCCTGTTACACTATCTTTTAAAGAAGTCAAGATTCACACCTGTCTTCTAATTAATCAAAGGAAATCTGAGCAGGCACTGAGAGCCCAGTGTGTGTTTAAAGATGTGCTGCTTGGCAATGCCTCTGCTGTCTGAATATTCCTGAAAAGATAGTATAGAAAACTTATTTTACACATACTTGTGAGAAAATGACAGTTTTTTGAATGACTAGAAGTTAAATAATTTTCATTAATTAAAGCCATAACACCAGTTTGCAAATATAAATCATAAATATTCTAATTTCCAAAAATATAATGAAGCAAATTATCCAAAATTAATATTTGGGCTTTAGATAATAACTATAATTATAAGAGGTTTATTTTGTATGTCTTCAGAGTTATTTTGTTTATATCACAAGGAATTTGAAGCTGCTTACAGCTCCTGATATGAATTGTAGTGCCTCATTTATCTGGATGTTTCTTACCTGGATAATTTGACTTACTCAGGACAAAGTCAAGAACATGAAAATAAGCAAAAGCATCCATTAGTAGCCAAAATATACATCTCAAAGTGTATAATTTGCTAATGAAATAACTTTCAAGGACATATGGAAAATGATGTGCTTTATTTTAGACACAGAATTCAAAACTTTTATCATGACGGAAGCAAACTAGCAACATGAATAAGTGTCAACTGAAAACTGAAATGAACAAAAAAAATAAATAATGTGAAAGACAACCCAAGAACTTGCAAACACAGGATGATCTGTAAAGCCAAAATAAAGACCAATAAGATCTGAGGTTTTCACAGAATGCCTTAGATCATACATTATAATTATATCTGAACTCTTGAATCATCAAAAGAAGCATGAATTATGTTTGATATATACTACTCAAGGAGACTGATTTTTTTTCACATTTTGGGAAAAGATGTCAGACACATAATTTCAAAAAATATTTTCCAGAAAATCAATTAACTGTCCAGAAAATTCACTTTCCAGAGAGATAGGGAGTTACAGATTAAGTGGAATTAGGCACTTTATAATATCCATATGTATGTATACATCTATGATCCTTATGCCTAAAGTCTTAGCTTTTTAAACAAAGTAACGTATTTTCTGCTAATTTTTTAATTTCTCAAAGGCCTAAAATTGAAATAGAGACAAAAGAGAAGAAAAGACATGATTAAAAGGCTTTTTGGTGACTTCTGAATTCAGTTTTACATGCAAATAGCTTAGAAGTCATCACTCCTGCCATTGCAAGAGGAAAAATAACGGCTGGACAAAGTGAGAATCAATGACTTTTCTTGGAACCATCAGATTACAAAAACTGCAGAGCAAACTGCCATCTAGAAATCTGGAGAGACAGGTGAACCTAGTCCCTGCTGAGATATGCTTCCCTGAAGGGAAAGCTGCTAGTGTTATAAACTTACAAGAACAATTAAATGGTAACTTTGACAAACTGCTGGAAGATAAGCATGAAGGAGCATAAGTGTAAAAAATTTCTGGCAGAAGAACACATTCTTAGGGGACTTCACAATTTCATGACCTTTACCTCAGGAAGTCTGCCAGGTTCTCCTGGTGAATGACTCTGAGGAAGATCCTTCTGTATCTCTGGAAGAAGAAAGGATCATTGTTAAATACACCAAGATCCTTCTCCACAAGAAAATCCTATTCTGCCGAGGAAAAAGACTTTTCCAGAGTTTTATGCCATCTAGGAGAAGGACGGTATTCCCAAACTAGCCTCCCCTAGTCTTTCTCTCTCACCTAAGGAAGAAAAATAGCCAACTAGCCAATAGGATTCAGAATCAAAGACCTATCTTGTAAACACTTCAGCCAGAGAAGGGAGTGGGGGGTGGGTGGAAAAGGCAAAGCTATTATTATTTTTTTTTTAGCAAAACAAATTTATATCCTTATTTTTTTTTATTTTTTTATTTTACTTTAAGTTCTGCAGTACATGTGCTGAATGTGCAGGTTTTTTACATAGATACACATGTGCCATGGTGGTTTGCTGCACCTATCAACCTGTCGTCTAGGTTTTAAGCTTCTCATGCATTAAGTATTTGTCCTAATGCTCTCCTTCCTCTTTCCTCCCAACCCCTCACAGGCCTGGGTGTGTGATGTTTCCTCCCTGTGCCCATGTATTCTCATTGTTCAGCACCTACTTATGAGTGACACTATGGCTGCATAGTATTCCGTGGTGTATATGTGCCACATTTTCTTTTTCCAGTCTATCATTGATGGGCATTTGGGTTGGTTCAAAATCTTTGCTATTGTAAATAGTGCTGCCAGAGACACAACAAAATTTGTGATGCTGGCCTCATAAAAATGAGTTAAGAAGTAGTCCCTCTTTTTTTATTGTTTGGAATCGTTTCAGAAGGAATGGTACCATCTCCTTTTTGTACCTCTGGTAGAATTTGGCTGTTAATCAGTCTGGTCCTGGGCTTTTTTTGGTTGGTAGGCTATGAATTATGGCCTCAATTTCAGGACTTATTGATTTATTCAGGGATTCTACTTCTTTTTGATTTAGTCTTGGGAGGGTGTATGTGTCCAAGAATTTATCCATTTCCTCTAGGATATTTTTTAGTTTATTTGCATAGAAGCATTTATAGCATTCTCCAATGGTAGTTTGTATTTCTGTGGGATCAGTGTTGATATCCCCATTATCATTTTTATTGTGTCTTATTTGATTCTTCTCTCTTTTCTTCTTTATTAGTCTTGCTAGTGTTCTATTTTGTTAATCTTTACCAAAAAAATCAGCTCCTGGATTCATTAATTTTTTAAGGGCTTTTCATGTTTCTAACTTCTTCAGTTCTGCTCTGATCCTAATTATTTCCTGTCTTCTGCCTGCTTTTGAATTTGTTTGCTTTTGTTTCTCTAGTTCTTTTAATTGTGATGTTAGGGTATCGATTTTAGATTTTTCCTGCTTTCTGATATGGGCATTTAGTGCTATAAATTTCCCTCTAAACACTGCTTTAGCTGTGTCAGAGATTCTGGTACATTGTCTCTTTGTTCTCATCGGTTTCAAAGAACTATTTCTGCCTTCATTTCATTATTTACCCAGTAGTCATTCAGGAGTAGGTTGTCCAGTTTCCATGAGTCGTGCGGTTTTGAGTGAGTTTCTTAATCCTGGGTTCTAATTTGATTACACTGTGGTCTGAGAGATTGTTATGATTTACAGTAGTTTTAATTTTCTGAGGAGTGTTTTACTACCAATTATGTGGTCAATTTTAGAATACTTGTTATGTGGTGCTGAGAAAAATGTATATTCTGTTGATTTGGGGTAGAGAGTTCTGTAGATGTCTATTAGGTCTGCTTGGTCCAGAGCTGAGTTCAAGTCCTGAATATCCCTGTTAATTTTCTGTCTCATTTATCTGTTTAATAGTGACAGTGGGTTGTTAAAGTCTCCCATTATTATTGTATGGAAATCTACGTCTCTTTGTAGGTCTCTGAGAACCTGTCTTATGAATCTGGTTTCTCCTGTATTGGGTGCATATATATATTTAGGATAGTTAGCTCTTCTTGTTGCATTGATCCCTTTACCATTATGTAATACTCTTTTTTGTCTTTTTTGATCCTTGTTAAAGTCTGTTTTATCAGAGACAAATATTGCAACCCCTGAATTTTTTTTTGCTTTCCATTAGCTTGATAAATATTCTTCCATCCCTTTAATTTGAGCCTATGTGTGTCTTTGCATGTGAGATGGGTCTCCTAAATACAGTACACTGAGGGGTCTTGACTTTTTATCCAATTTGCCAGTCTGTGTGTTTTGATTGGGGCATTTAGCACATTTACATTTAAAGTTATTACTACATGTGTGAATTTGATCCTGTCATCATGATGCTGGCTGGTTATTTTGCATATTAGTTGATGCAGTTTCTTCAATGTTTCATTGTTCTTTATATTTTGGTGTCTTTTTACAGTGGCTGGTACTAGTTTTTCATTTCCATATTTTGTAGCTTCTTCAGGAGCTCCTGTAAGGCAGGCCTGGTGGAGGATGGAGGAGAAAATTCCTCAGCATGTTTTGTCTGCAAAGGATTTTATTTCTCCTTCACTTATGAAACTTAATTTGACTGGATATGAAATTCTGGGTTGAAAATTCTTTTCTTTAAGAACATTGACTATTGGCCCCCACTCTCTTCTGGCTTGTAGGGTTTCTGCAGAAAGCGCTGCTGTTAGTCTGATGGGCTTCCCTTTGTGGGTAACCTGACCTTTCTCTCTGGCTGCCTTTAACATCTGTTCCTTCGTTTCAGCCTTGGAGAATCTGATGATTATGTGTCTTGGGGTTGCTCTTCTTGAGCCATATCTTAGAGGTGTTCTCTGTATTTCTTGAATTTGAATGTTGGCCTGTCTTGCAAGGTTGCTGAAGTTCTCCTGGATGGTATCCTAAAGTGTGTTTTCCAACTTGGTAACATTGTTCCTGTCACTTTTAAGGACCTCAATCAATTGTAGGTTTGATCTTTTCACATAGTCCTATATTTCTTGGAGGCTTTCTTTATTTATTTTCATTTTTTTTTCTCTAATCGTGCTCTTCACACCTAATTTCTTTAAGTTGATCTTCAATCTCTGATATCCTTTCTTCCAGTTGATTGATTTGGCTATTGATACTTGTGTATGCTTCACGAAGTTCTTGTGCAACGTTTTTCAGCTCCATCAGGCCATTTCTGTTCTTCTCTAAACTGGTTATTCTACTTAGCTGTTCTTGTAACCTTTTGTCAAGTTTCTTAGCTCCCTTGCCTTGGGTTAGAAAATGCTTCTTTCGCTCAAAGGAGTTTTTTATTACCTTCTGAAGCCTATTTCTATCAATTTGTCAAACTCATTCTCTGTCCAGTTTTGTGTCCTTGCTGAAGAGGAGTTGTGAAAATTTGGAGGAGAAGAGGCATTCTGGTTTTTGAAATTTTCAGCACTTTTGCACTGGTTTTTCCTCATCTTCATGGATTTATCCACCTTTAATCTTCGATACTGATGAACTCTAGGTGGGGTTTTGGAATGGGTGTCCTTTTTCTTGATGTTGATGTTACTGCTTTTTGTTTGTTAGTTTTTCTTCTAACAGTCAGGCCCCTCTTCTGCAGGTCTGCTGGATTTTGCTGGAGGTCCACTCCAGAATCTATTTGCCTGGGTATCACCAGTGGAGGCTGCAGAACAGCAAAGATTGCTGCCTGCTTCTTCTTCTGAAAACTGTGTCCCAAAAGGGCACTAGCCTGATGCTAGCCAGAGCTCTCCCCTTTGAGGTGTCTGTCAATCCCTGTTGGGAGGTGTCTCCCAGTCAGGAGGCATGAGGGTCAGGGACCCACTTGAGAAGCCAGTCTGTCACTTAGCAGAGCTTGAGCACTGTACTGGAAGAACCCTTTTGTCAATATCTGCTGCTCGCTCTAGAGCCAGCAGGAAGGAATGTTTGAGTCCACTGAAGCTGCACCCACAGCAGCCCCTTCCACCAGGTGCTCTGTCCCAGGGAAATGGGAATTTTACCTATAAGCCCCTCCCAGCACTGCTACCTTTCTTTCAGAGATGCCTTTCTCAGTGAAGAGGAATCTAGAGAGGCAGTCTTGCCACAGCTGCTTTGCTGTGCTGTGTTGAGTTTTGCCCAGTCCAAAGTTCCAGACCTCCTTAGCACTGTCAGGGGAAGACTGCCTACTCAAGTCTCAGTAATGGCAGAATCCCCTCCCCCTAACAAACTCTATCATTCCAGGTCGACTTCAGACTGCTATACTGGCAGGGAGAATTTCAAGCCAGTGGTTCTTAGTTTGCTGCGCTCTGTAGGGGGAACCCACTGAGTGAGACCACTTGGCTCCCTGGCTTCAGCCTCCTTTCCAGGGGAGTAAAGAGTTCTGTCTCACTGGAGTTCCAGTCACCACTGGGGATCTAAAAACAAAACTCATGCAGCTAGCTCAGTGTCTGCCTGAACAGCCACCCAGTTTTGTGCTTGAAACCCTGGGCCCTGGTGGTATAGACACACAAGGGAATCTAGTCTTCAGATTGGAAAATCCATGAAAAAAGCATAGTATCTGGGCCAGATAGCACAGTTCTCATGGCTCCCCTTTGCTGGGAAGGGGAGGTCCCTTGCTCCTTGCACTTCCCAGGAGAGGAAACACCCTCCCTGCTTCTGCTCACCTCTGGGGGTGCCTAATCAATCCCAATGAGATGAACAGGATACCTCAGTTAGAAATGGAGAAATCACCCACTTTCTGCACTGATTTCACTGGGAGTTGCAGACCAGAGCTGTTGCTATTTGGCATCTTGCCAGCTGGGAAATGTTATTCTTAGTGAAAAAATACATTTATGAAGATCAGAGGTCAGAGATTCAGGACATTTAGAGATTAAGATCTAATCTGAAAGTTGTATAATACTCCTCCTTCCTCATACCTTTCCTCCAAATCAACAAAGCTTCAATATAGTAACAGTGAATTATACATGAAAGAGGCACAAGACACAGACTTCCTCTGAGGAGGAGTACTTAGGGGAGCCAAAGTCAAAAAGAGAAACAGAAACAAATGCACAACAGGAATTTAGCACCTCAAGCTATAACAAATGTTAAACACAGCACAGCTGCTGGGCAGAGTAACACAAGTTCTCTCATTCAAAACCTATTAACTTCAGTCAGTTTCTCCTAGTCAATACACGTCTAGCTTTCAAAAAAATTATACAGCATGCTAAAACACAAAACACAATCCACAGTCTTAAGAGAAAAAGATTATTGCACATGTGTCAGTGAAGTGAATGACAGCAATATCACAAGGAATGTGAGGCAGAAATTGAAAACTGTTAGAAGGAACTCACCTACATGTAAAACATAATAGTGTTATTGGAAAGAGAATTTAGATCAGTTATGTATATTGTAAACTCTAGAGCAACCACTATACATATTTTAAAAGATGCTTTTAAATTGATTCACTAAGAGAGAAAAAACAATGAATTTATAGTGTTCAATTACAACCAGAGAAGGCAGAAAAAGATAGGAAAAAACCCAAGAAAACAAATAAAATAAGTATAAAATAGTTACAAGTGGAATGTCTGTTATGAAAATCATGTTAATATTATTTTAAATGTCATTGGTATAAATATTTATTAAAAGACAGCTATTGTCAGCATGGATTAATGAAAAACAAAATCAAAAAGCAAACAGACCCAATGGTATATTGTGTACAAGAAACCTACACTAAATATAAATAATCAAATAAGTTACAAATACAAAGATAAAAATGCACCGTAACAAATAATTATAAAATAATTATACATAATACTAAACCTTAATTGAAACCATAATTAAAAGCAATCTAGATATATATAACTTCAGAACAAAGAAAAGTATGAGAACTAGAGAAAGCTTAACATCTTTCTTCGATAACAAATCTATTCTTTAAGAAGTCACAATTTTAAATGTGCATGCACCTAACAACAGAGCAGCAAAATACTGATAGATCTCAAAAGAGGACTAGAGAAATTTACTATTATATCTGGAGATTTCAAAACCCTATTTCAATCATTGATAGATCAAGCAGGCAGAAAATCAGGAAGGATATATTTAAATTGAACTACATCATTAATCAGCTAGATCTAAAAAACATTCAAGAATAACTCAACAGCAAAAATAAGTACATTTTCTAAGCTCACGTGGAGCAGTCACCAAGACAGATGATCACATTTTGGACTATAAAACACAGCTTCACAAATTTAAAAAATAAAATCTATACAACGTATATTTTTTATGAAACTAACCAGAAGTCAATTACAAAAAAAAAAAAAAAAAAAAAAAAAAACTGGAAAATACCCAAATATCTGGAAATTCAACAATACACTTCTTCATTTCTAAATAACACATAGGTCAAGAAGAATTATCAAGGGGAGGCTGGGTGTGGTGGCTCACACCTGTAATCCCAGAACTTTAGGAGGCTGAGGAGGGCAGATCACCTGAGGTCAGAAGTTCAAGACTAGCCTGGCCAATATGGTGAAACCTCATCTCTACAAAAATACAAAATTAGCTGGGCATGATGGCAGGTGCCTGTAATCCCAGCTACTCAGGATGCTTAGGTGGGAGAATTGCTTGAACCTGGGAGGCAGAGGTTGTAGTGAGCCAAGATCACACCACTGCACTACAACCTGAGCGACATGGGGAGACGCTGACTGAAAAAAAAAAAAAAAAGTATCAAGGGAAATTTAAACATATTTTAAATGAAATGAACATAAAATACTTATCAAAATTTGAGAAATACATTGAAATTGTGCTAAAAAGTGAAATTTACAACATTAACTGCATACATTAGAAAGAAAATGTGATCTAAGATTAATAACGTAAGTACCTACTTCAAGAAACTAGAAAAATAAGAGGAATATATGCCTAAAACAAGCAGAAGTAAAGAATAAAAGTTAAAGCACAAATAAATAAAATTGAAGATAGAAAAGCAATACAGAAAAGCAATGTAACTAAAAATTGATTCTTTATCAATAAAATTAACACATTTATAGCAAGGCTAACCAGGAGGAAGGGAAGCAAGAGAGAGAGAGAGGAAGTGTGGAAGAGAGAGTGAAATAAGAGACATAACTTTTCACCAGAAATGAAAAAAAATGGTTAAATAAATAATACAAGCAATACTGTATCCACAGTTTTAAAAATGATATGATATGTACCAATTACATAAACTACCACAACTTTAACAAGGGAATATAAATAACCTGAATAACACTATATTTATTAAAGAAATTAATCGACAATTGTTCCATTGGTAAATTACAGCAAACTTTCCAAGAAGAAATGATGCCAATTATTTAAAATCTTTTCAGGAGGTAGAACTCAATTCATGAGTTCATGATTACCCTAATGCCCAAAGCAGAGAAAGAGATTACAAGAAAAGAAAATTTCAGACTAATATCTCTCATAAACATAGATATAAAATTCTCAACAAAATAGTAGCAATTTGAATCTAACCATATAAAAAGAATTATACATCACAATCAAGTGGAATTTATTCCAGGTATGCAACTGACTCAACATTTGAAAATCAAACAAAACAATTCACCACATCAACAAGTTAAAGAAGACAAATTATATGATCATAACAACTGATATCCAAAAGGCATCTGACCAAAATCCAACATCTGTGTTAAAGATTCTCAGGAAACTAGAAATAGAGAAGGACTTCCTTGACATAATAAAGAACATCTACAAAAACTATAGGTAAAATAATATTTAATAATGACACTGGTTACTTCCCCCCCTAATATTGAGAACAAAGCAAGGATGGTCTCTCTCACCAGTCCTTTTCAACATCATATAGAAGTCCTATCTCCTGCAATGAGGCAAGAAAAAGAAATACAAGGTATACAAGTTGAAAATGAATAAATAAATCTGTATTTACAGATGACGCTGTTGTCTATATAGAAAATCCTAAAGAATCAACAACAAAAAAAGGAACTAAAAAGTGAGTTTAGGAAGGTCATAAAACAAAAGATTATTGCTTAAAATTAATTGCTGTCCTATGGCAAACTAAAATTTGAAATTTCAAAGAAAATATCATTTACAATAGCACCAAGATAAATAAAATACTTAAGTATAAGTTGAACAAAATATGCAGGTCTATATGTAGAAAATTTCAACACACTGATAAAAGAAATCGAAGATCTAAATAAATGAATTTATTCCATATTCATAAATTTATTGAATTAATATGGTTAAGACATTAATTCTTTAATTAATGTCTTAAAGCTATTAATCAAGACAGTGTGGGATTCCTGAAAAAATAGACAAATATATCAATGTAACATAATAGAGGTCCTAGAAATACACTTACACAAATAGAGTCAAATGATCTTTGAGAAAGATGCAAAGACAATAGGGAAACAATAGCCTTTTCATGAAATGGTGCTGGCACAATTGGATGTTCATATTAAAATGAAATCTAGACAAAGGAATTGTACCATTCACAAAAATAACTCAAAATACTTATTAGACCTACAAATAAAATGTAAAACTATAAAGTTTCTAAAAATTAACACAGGACAAATCTATGTGACTTCGAATTTGGTGACAAGATATCAGATCCAATACCAAAAACAAAATACGTGAGAGAAAACAATTAATAGGTTAACTTTAGAAAAATTAAAATTCTGCTCTTCAAAAGACACTTAGAAGAATGAAGATAGGAAAACAGACTGGGAGAAAATATTTGCAAACATAATATCGGGTAAATGACTGATCAAAATATTTTTTTAACTTGAGAAAATTATTACTTAAAATCTCCTAAATTTTATCAATAAAAAAGATCTAATTTTAAAACAAACAAAATATCTGAATAGATATTTTACTCATGAAGGTTTGCAAACTGGGTGTGTACCTACAGTCCCAGCAGTTTGGGAGGTTGAGGCAGGAGGTTACTTGAGGCCAGTAGTTATAGATCAGCTTGGGCAACATAGTAAAACCTGGTCTCTACAAAAAATTTAAAAAATTATCAAAGCATGGTAGCATGAGCCTGTGGTCCCTGTTCCTTGAAAGGTTGAGGTGGGAGGATCACCTGAACCTAGAAGGTCAAAGCTGGAGAGAGCCATGATCATGCCACTGCACACCAGCCTGGGCAATGGAGTGAGACCCCACCTCAAGACAACAATAACAACAAAAATCAAAGAAAGTATGCAAGTGGACAATGAGTACATGAATAGATGCTCAACAGTATCTTTCATTGGGGAATTGCAAATTAAAATATAAATGAGACATCACTACTCATCTATTTGAATGGCTAAAAACACTGATGATTCTAATTCCTGTCAGTATGTAGAGCAAAAAATTCTCATTTGCTTATGAGAATGTAAAATGGCGCAGCCACTTTGGAAGAGTGGAAGAAGAATTTCGCAGTTTTTTACAAAACTAAACAAAGCCTAACTATGGGATCAAGCAAATGCATTTCTAGATATTTACCCAACTGATTTTAAAATTTATACCGAAACCTGCACATGGATAATTATAGCAGCTTTATTCATAATTGCCAAAAACTGAAAGCAATCTTTCAGTAGGTGAATGAATAAACAAAACAATACTACATCCACATAATGAAGTATTAATCAGAGACAAAAAATGAATAAGCTACCAAACCTTGGAAATACATGGATAAATTTTAAATGCATATTGCTAAGTGAGAAAAGTCTATTTTAAAAGCTTTATTATTCCAATTACATGACACTCTGGAAAAGACAAAACTATAAAGATCATAAACAGATAAGTGGTTGTCAGGCGTTTAGTGAAGAGGGGCTAAACAGGGGAAGCATAATGAATTTTTGGGGATGGTTCAGCTATTCTGTATAATACTTGTAATATCATGGTTTTAAATGACACTGTGTAGACCAAAACTCAGAAGTTTATAACACAAAATGTGTTCCTTAATCCATATACATTTTTTAAAAAATCACTTAGGAATTTTGAGAATCAAAGAGAAGACATAATGTGATAAAAGAATTTGTGTTATAAATGTATGAAAGAGTCTCACTGAAGGGGATGGGAGAAAAAGGTGCAGACCTGAGTAATTCTAAGATCAGAGGAGAAAAAAGCATTGAAAATCAGCACTGTATTCAGATAATAGCATTGCTTCCCATGGATGTATGGCTTTATGGTTACAAAACCACTGCCCATATATGCTGAAATTGTTGAGCATCTCTAATCCGTAAGTCCAAAATCAGAAATCCTCCAAAATATGAAACTTTTTGATCATGGCATAATGACATGATACCACAAGTAAAAAAATTACACATAGAAGTACATAACACAAACTTTTTTCATCCACAAAATTATTTAAAAATAAAGTATAAAATTTATTTCAGTCTATGTGTGTAAAATGTATATGAAACATACATTAATTTTGTTTTGACTTAGTTCTCATCCCTAAGATATCTTATTATATATGCAAATATTCCACAATCCAAAAATATTTGAAATTCTACACGCTTTTTGTCCCAAGCATTTCAGATAAGAGATACTCAATCTTCAAATGGATGATGAGTGGTAGAAGCCACATATCTCACTGGAGTCAGAGTTACAGATAAGCAAGTTAAGGGAGCTAGAATGGTCCAAATGGTAGAATCAGTATAAACTTATGTTTAGCTCAATATAGCTCTAAATGGTTTTATATGGAAATAGTTATATATAAATCTATGTATATAGATTAGTGTGTATCCATATATTTCCTTCCCTGTTAGCTGAGAGGTCTTAGATGAAATGACCCTCCAGCAGCAATGAAAAGAATCAGGTCACCTTGGAGAAATAGCTGAATATAGAACTGGAACTAGTAATATACAAGATGAACCTGAATCATTTTGTGGTGCTAGAAAGCAAGAAAGTTCTAACAAAAAAAAAGTAAAAAATAAACACAAAAAAACATAGCAACGGAGTTATGTCAGAGACACATATGTAAAAAAGCTCCCAATGACCAAAGTCAAAACAACTTAAGTAACAAAATAAATAATGCAACGTGGGATTATAATCCAGAGCATAAAATAAACACTCATGAGTTAATACTGGAATAAACAAATTATTAAACAAATAAATAAGATGAAACAAATCTCTCATGTAGAAAAATTATTTTAAAATTAGGTAGATATTTATCCTCAAAGAGGTAGAGCATAATTCTGACTCCTTAAGTGTGGGACATCCATAATTACTTCCTTTTCAAGAGTAGACTATGGAAATGGGAGGAAAAGTATAAGTTTACAGTAGAAAACTTGATAAACAAAATGTTGGCCATGATGTCATGTGAATGGGATGTACCCTAGATATGATTTTAATAAAAATGACACATTACCATTGTGATTTTTCTCCCCAAAACCCGTAACTTCAGTGTAATCATAAGAAAAAAACTTAGACAAATATCAATCAAGGGAAAGTCTACTATATACCTTACCAATAGTTCTCAAAACTGTCAAGGTTAGGAACAGCTCTAGAGTGCAGTTCCCAGCGAGAGGGATGCAGAAGGCAAGTGATCTCCACATTTCCAACCAAGGTACCATGTTCATCTTAATGAGATTGACTGGACAGTGGGTGTAGCCCAAGGAGGGCAAACTGAGGTAGGGTGGGGTGCTGCCTCACCCGGGAAGTGCAACAGGCTGGAGGACCAACCCTCCTAAATAATGGAGGTCATCAGGGACTTTCCTGGTCACTCTAGCATTCCAGTTCGGATACTGTGCTTCTCCCACGGTCTTTATAGTCCAAAGACAGGAGATTCCCACCCAGCCAATAAGCACCAAGAATTTCAAGCACAAATCTGGTCAGCTGTTTTAACTGGTGCCTGGAACGCCTGTGAGACAGAGTTGCCCATTCCCCTGAAAGGGGGCTGAAGGTAGGGAGCCAAGTGATCTGGCTCAGTGGGTCCCACCCCCATAAAGACCAGAAAACAGAAACCCATTGGCTTGAGAGTTCTGCAGCCAGCATAGCAGTTTGAGCTTGACCCTGGATGGTTGAGCTCGGTGGGGGGGAAGGGCGTCCACCATTACTGAATCAGTCCACCATTACCAAGGCAGTCCGCCATTACTGAGGCAGTTCTAACCTTACCTATATAATCAAAATCACAATGAAGTTTACACAGAGGCTGAATGGTGCCCATGGCAGCTCAGCAATGCCTCTGCAGGCAGACTGTGATTAGACTTCCTCCTTGAGGGGCAGGATATCTCTGAAAAAAGGCAGCAGCACATCAGGGACTTATAAATAAAGCCCCACCTTCCCAGGACAGAGCACCTGGGAAAATGGGCAGTTGTGAGTTCCACTGCAGCAAACTTAAACGTCCCTGCCCAGCAGCTCTGAAGGGAGCAACGGAAATCCCAGCACAGCACTTGAGTTCTGATAAGGGACAGACTGCCTCATCAAGCAGCTACCTGACCCCCATATATCAAAAGAGACACCTCATACAGAAGAGTTCTGGCTGACATCTGGCAGGTAAGCTTCAGGGATGAAGCTACCAGAGGAAGAAACAGGCAGAAATCCATGCTGTTCTGCAGCCCCCACAACAGATTCCCAGGCAAGTAGGGTCTGGAGTAAACCTCCAGTAGTCCTACAGCAGAGGTGCCTGACTGTTAGAAGGAAAACTTAAAAACAGAAAGAAATAGCTTCAATATCAACAGAAAGAACACCCACACAGAGACCCCATCTGAAAATTACCTCCGAAGACAAAAGGTAGATAAATCCATGAAGATGGGAAGAAACCAGTGAAAAAAGGATAAAATCACAAAAAAACCAGAATGCCATTCTTTCTCCAAGGGATTCCCATCCCGACCAGCAAGGGAAAAAAACTGGATGGAGAATGAGTTTGACAAATTGACAGAAGCAGACTTCAGAAGGTGGATAATAATAAACTTTTCTGAGCTAAAGGAAAATGTTCTGACCAAATGCAAAGAAACTAAGACTTTGAAAACAGGTTAGACAAAATGCTAACTAGAATAACCAGCTTAGAAAAAAACATAAATGATTTGATGAAGCTGAAAAACACAGCACAAGAACTTTGTTAAGCATACACAAGTTTCAATAGCCAAATCAATCAAGCAGAAGAAACGATATCAGAGATCGAAGACCAACTCAATGAAATAAAAAGCGGAGGCAGGATTAAAGAAAAAAAGAGTGAAAAGAAATGAACAAAGCCTCCAAGAAACATGGGATTATGTGAAAAGACCAAATCTATGTTTGAGGAGTGTACCTGAATGTGACAGGGAGAATGAATCCAAGCTGGAAAACACTCTTCAGGATATTATACAGGAGGATTTTCCAAACCTAGAAAGGCAGGCCAACCTTCAAATATAGGAAATACAGAGAACATCACAAAGATATTCCTCAAGAAGAGCAACCCCAAGGCATATAATCGTCAGATTCACCAAGGTTGAAATGAAGAAAAAAATGCTAAGAGCAGTCAGAAAGTTTGGGTCACCCACAAAGGGAAGCCCATCAGACTCACAGCAGACCTGCAGGTAGAAACAGTAATAACCAGAAGAGAGTGAGGGCCAATATTCAACATCCTTAAAGAAAAAACTTTCAACCTAGAATTTCATATGTAGCCAAACTAAGCTTCATAAGTGAAGGAGAAATAAAATCCTTTACAGACAAGCAATTGCTGACAGATTTCTGTCACCACCAGGCCTGCCTTGCAAGAGCTTCTGAAGGAAGCACTAAACATGGAAAGGAACAACCAGTACCAGCCACTCCAAAAACATACCAAATGGTAAAGAGCATCAACACAATGAAGAAACTGTCAACTAATGAGAAAAACAACCAGCTTGTATCAAAATGGCAGGATCAAATTCACACAACAATATTAACCTTAAATGTAAACAGCCTAAATGCCCCAATCAAAAGTCACAGACTGGCAAATTGGATAAAAAAGTCAAGACCCATTAGTGTGCTGTATTCAGGAGACCCATCTCACGTGCAAAGACACATATAGACTCAAAATAAAGGGATGGAGGAAGATTTACCAAGCCAATGGAGAGCGAAAAAAAGCAGGGGTTGCAATTCTAAACTCTGATAAAAGGGACTTTAAACCAACAAAGATCTAAAGAGACAAAGAAGGACATTACATAATGGTAAAAGGATCAATGCAACAAGAAGAGCTAACTATACTAAATATATATGCACCCAATACAGAAGCACCCTAATACATAAAGCAAGTTCTTAATGATCTACAAAGAGACTTAGACTCTCACACAATAATAGTGGGAGACTTTAACACTCCACTGTCAATATTAGACAGATCAGTGAGAGAGAAAATTAACAAGGATATCCAGGACTTGAATGAAGATCTGGATCAAGAGGACCTCATAGACATCTACAGAACTATCCACCCCAAATTCACAGAATATACATTCTTCTCAGCACCACATTGCACTTACTCTAAAAGAGTCATAATTGGAAGTAAATTACCCCTCAGCAAATGCAAAAGAACAGAAATCATAACAACCAGTCTCTCAGACCACAGTGCAATCAAATGAGAACTCAGGATTAAGAAACTCACTCAAAACCACAAAACTACATGGAAACTGAATGATCTGCTCCTGAATGACTGGATATATGAAGAAACGAAGGCAGAAATAAAGATAGTCTTCAAAACCAATAAGAACAAAGGCACAACATAGTAGAATTTCTGGGACACATTTAAAGCAGCGTTTAGAGGGAAATTTGTAGCACTACATGCCCACATGTGAAGTGAGGAAAGATCTAAAATCGATACCCTATCATCACAATTAAAAGAAATAAAAGAGCAAGCACAAACAAATTCAAAAGCTAGCAGAAGACAAGAAACAACTAAGATCAGAGCAGAACTGAAGGAGATAGAGACACACGCACAAAAAAAAAAACCCTTCAAAAAAATCAACAAATCCAGCAGCCATTTTTTTTAAAGATCAAGAAAATAGACCACTAGCCAGACTAATAAAAAAGAAAAGAGTGAAGAATCGAATAGATACAATAAAAAATGATAAAGGGGATATCACCACTGATTCCACAGAAATACAAGCTACCATCAGAGATTACTACTAACAACTTTACTCTCATAAACCAGTAAATCTAGAAGAACTAGTCCTGGACACTTACATCCTCCCAAGATTAAACCAGGAAGAAGTTGAATCCCTAAATGGACAAATAACAAGGTCTGAAACTGAGGCAGCAATTAGTAACCTACTATCAAAAAAAAAAAAAAGAAAAAATCCAGGTTCAGAGGGGATGACAGCCAAATTCTACCAGATTTACAAACAGGAACTAAAACCATTCCTTCTGAAATTATTTCAAACAACAAAAACAGGGAATTCTTCCTAACTCATTTTGAGACCAACATCATACTAATACCAAAACCTGGCAGACACACAACTATAAAAGAAAATTTCAGGAAAATATCCATGATGAACATTGATGCAAAAATATTGAATAAAATACTGACAAACCAATTGCAACAGCACATCAAATATCTTATCCATCACAATCAAGAAGGCTTCATCCTAGGGATGCAAGCCCAGTTCAACATACACAAATCTATAAATGTAATCCAACATATAAAGACAAAAATCACATGATTATCTCAATAGATGAAGAGAAGGCCTTCCCCAAAATTCAACAGTTCTTTATGCTAAAAATTCTTAATAAACTAGGTATTGATGGAACATATCTCAAAATAAAAAAAGCTATGACAAACTCACAGCCAATATCATACTGAATGGGCAAAAACTGGAAGCATTCCCCTTGAAAACTGGCACTAGACAAGGATGCCCTCTCTCACCACTCCTATTCAACATAATATTGGAAGTTCTAGCCAGAGCAATCAGGCAAGAAAAAGAAATAAAGAAGATTCAGTTAGGAAAAGAGGAAGTCAAATTGTCTCTGTTTGCAGATGACATCATTGTATATTTAGAAGACTCCATCTCTCAGCCCAAAATCTCCTTAAGCTCATAAGCAACTTTGGTAAAGTCTCAGGATACAAAATCAATGTGCAAAAATCACAAGCATTCCTATACACCAACAACAGACAAGCAGAGAGCCAAATCATGAGGAAACTCCCATTTACAATTGCTACAAAGTGAATAAAATACCTAGGAATACAACTAACAAAGGATGTAAAGGATCTCTTAGAGGATAACTACAAAGCACTGCTCAAGGAAATAAGAGAGGAAACAAACAGATGGAAAAATATTCCATGCTCACGGTTAGGAAGAATTAAACTTCAGAGCTTCTCACAGCAAAAGAAACAATCATTAGAGTGAACTGGCACTCAACAGAATGGTAAAAAATTTTTGCAAGCTACCCATCCGACAAAAGGCTAGTATCCATAATCTACAAAGAACTTAAACAAATTTACAAGAAAAAAACAACTCCATCAAAAAGTGGGCAAAGAATATGAACAGTTACTTTTCAAAAGAAGCCATTTATGCAGCCAATGAACATATGAAAGAATGCTCATCATCACTGGTCATTAGAGAAATGCAAATCAGAACCACATTGAGATACCATCTCATGTCAGTTAGGATGGCGACCATTAAAAAATCTGGAGACAACAGATGTTGGAGAGGATGTGGAGAAATAGGAATGCTTTTACACTGTTGGTGGGACTTAAAATAGTTCAACCATTGTGGAAGACAGTGTGGCGATTCATCAAGGATTTAGAAATAGAAATACCATCTGACCCAGCAATCCCATTACTGGGTATATACCCAAAGGATTACAAATCATTCTATTATAAAGACACATGCACATGTATGTTCATTGCAGCACTGTTTACAATAAAAAAGACTTGGAACCAACCCAAATGCCCATGGGTGTTGAACAATGAGAACACATGGACATAGGGAGGGGAACATTACAAACTGGGGTCTGTTGGGGGTTGGGGGACTAGGGGAGGGATAGCAGGGGGTGGGGAGATTGAGGAGGGATAACATTAGGAGAAATATCCAATGTAGGTGACAGGGTGTGGAGGCAGCAAACCACTATGGCATGTATATACCTATGTAAAAATTCTGCAAGATCTGAACAGGTACCCCAGAACTGAACAGGTACCCCAGAAAAAAAAAGGAAAACTAAAACTGTCAAGGTCATCAAACAGTAAATTTCCAGAATTGTCACAGGCACAAGGCCCTTCTGGCACCAAGATGAATAAATGTGGTGTTATGGATGGGATTCAAGAATAGAAAAAGGACATTTGATTTTTTTTAAAAAAGAAAGTATTCAAGAAAGTTTATGAACTGTGAACTTTTTAGTTGATAAAAAAGATAAAACTGATACATATGCACACACACACACATGCACTACTCATTCACTACACTACATCTGTATAATGCTCTTTTTCTCTGGTAGCAGCTGCATGTACTCATTTTCTTCATTCACATGGAGTGGGCAGAGATCAGGCTGCACTTCTGGGGTAATCAACGAAGTATTGATTGTGCTTGAATCAGCTGCCCAATCTGTGACCAGTTGCTCACTCTAAACTCTCTTCTTTTTATTTCACCCAGGCTGACCTCCCTGAAACCTTAAATTCTAACTCGTGTCTGTACACAGGAATTATATTCTTGTCATGCCTTTCTAGTTCTACTGAATAACAGGTACTAGATGAGTATAATCTCTGTCTATGAACTTTGCTTGCCTGGAATTTCTGGACACCGGTCTCAGGTCTGAAAATCTGACTTTAACTTTTTCTATTGTTTTCCTGAAAGCTTCTAAAAAGAATTCAATTTCACTTCCTGAAAGTGAAAGTAATTAGATGAAGAGAAGTCTCAGACACAAGCTTTCCATGTGCTTTTGTTAATAGTCTCAGACTCCTTATAGGCCACCTTCCCCTGGTGTAAATAAAGATAACACTAGTTTATACAGCACAGGTTCAAGATTAAAATGAAGATTACGGTCTTAACATACTGCCTGGAACACAGGAAATTTGCAATAAATTTTAATGATCATTACCAGTAATGTGTTGTTACTTCTGGCTGCAAAACTCCCAAGAAACCTGGCCTGATCTTGCTTTCTAGATTTGCCAGTTCCCGGCATGAGGATATCAAGCTCTGGAGAAGCCAGTGCTCCTCCACAGTCTGTCCGCTTTCTCAGCCTCAATCCCAGCCATATCACATTATCCCCACTTCTCTCTGTCAACTTTGCAGTAGATACTGGGTGTTAAATCAAGTTTAGCCTAAAGCTACCTCCGTACATATTTTAAGTTCAGCCTAAAAATTTCTCTGTACATTGTGACCTATATAACCTAAATGAGTTGCATATAAACTGTAGTCTACTCTTTTGCCAATCACCAAGTTTTGGCCAATCAAAGATGGCCAACTGTTCAAACCATGTTCAAATAAGGCAAACACCAAACTGTAAACAATCTGGATGTTTCTGTTTGTCACTTCCATTTTCTGTATGTTACTTGCTCTTTCTGTTCATAAGTTATCTTCCACCACGTGGCTGCGCTGGAATACTCTGGCTCAGAAGAGTACTTGATTGAGAATCATTCTTTGCTCAATTTAATTCTTTAATGTAGCCAAGGTTTTAATTTTAGCAGATGGTGTCAGGAGTGGGATCTGAAGTAGAGCTTCTGGCAAACCCAGTGCTAAGTGACCAAGTGAGGTACCCACTAGGCCCACTGTGTCCATTGCTGTCTCTTGGAGCAGCTTGGGATTGCAGTAAGTTGTCGCTCAGATTCCAAAGCTCCACAGATTTGTGTTTTGAGCTATCTGAGTTTCATTGAGCAAATGTCTGATCCAAACTGGGTTTAAAAGTTGCAATAGAAACTGGACTGGGTCTAGGATTGCATTGGCTAGTTGATCAAGGGAGCCTAAGAGACAAAGCCAATATTTGAGGTAAAAATGAGATCCTTCATTTCTGAAGAACTGAATTCCTTCCAGTTTATATATCATAAGTATTAGGCTCCAGAAGCAGCAAAGTTTTACAGAATTGGCAAAATCTTACTAAGGGTAACTATTAGTGGAATGTTCCAAATGAACAACACTGCAGCAGAAGCTTCTGAAAAAATTCAATATTCTTATTTAAAGACTTTACAAGAGGCATATAAAAAGGTGACTAACTGAATAAAAAAATTTAAATATGCTAACCTTTTGGCTTAGTTACTATACTACCCCAAAGGTGGATATAGGTGTTTATAAAAGGAAAGCCCTTAGCTGAAATAGGCTTGCTTCCTTTTCAGATCTATCCATGCTGAGTCCAGGCATACAATGCTTTGTTCAACTTGTTCCTTAATGGACTTCACCCATTACTGTGAACCCAGTAACTTTAGCTAAGAAACAGTAGCTATGTTAAAAAGAAAACCCATTGAACTAATATATACCTTTCAGGAACTTAATTGGCTATCTTGAAATTCTTTTGTAAAAGAAATTACATCTATAAAGGCAATCTCTACTTTTTTTTTCCTTTTTTTTCTTTTACTTTAAGTTCTGGGGTACATGTTCAGATCTTGCAGGATTGTTACATAGATATACACATGCCGTGGTGGTTTGCTACTTCCATACTCTGTCACCTACATTAAGTATTTCTCCTAATCTTATCCCTCCCCAATCTTCCCACCCCCTGCTATCCCTCCCCTACCCCCCACTGCCCAACAGACCCCAGTGTGTGATGTTCCCAACCCTGTGCCCATGTGTTCTCATTGTTCAACACCCACTTATGAGTGAAAACATGTGGTGTTTGGTTTTCTGCTCTTGTGTCAGTTTGCTGAGAATGATGGTTTCCAGGTTCAACCATGTCCATACAAAGGACATGAACTTATCATTTTTTATGGCTGCATAGCATTCCATGGCCTATATGTGCCAAATTTTCTTTATCCAGTCTATCATTCATCAGCATTTGGGTCGGTTCCAGGTCTTTGCTATTGTAAACAGTGCCACAATGAACATATGTGTGTATGTGTCTTCATAATAGAATTATTTATAATCCTTTGGGTATATACCCAGTAATGGGATTGCTGGGTCAAATGGTATTTTTAATTCTAGATCCTTGAATCACCACACTGTCTTCCACAATGGTTAAACTAATTTATAGTCCCACCAACAGTATAAAAGCATTCCTATTTCTCCACATCCTCTCCAGCATCTGTTGTCTCCAGATTTTTAATAATCACCATCCTAACTGACATGAGATGGTATCTCAATGTGGTTTTCACTTGCAATTCTCTAATGACCAGTGATGATGATAATTTTTTCATGTTTGTTGACTGTATAAATGTCTTCTTTTGAAAAGTATCTGTTCATACTCTTTGCACAATTTTGATGGAGTTGTTTGCTTTTTTTCTTGTAAATTTGTTTAAGTTCTTCGTAGATTCTAGATATTAGCCCTTTGTCAGATGGATAGCTTGCAAAAATTTTTTCCCATTCTATTGGTTGCTGGTTCACTCTAATGATTGTTTCTTTTGCTGTGTAGAAGCTCTGAAGTTTAATTAGATCCCAATTGTCTATTTTGGCTTTTGTTGCCATTGCTTTTGGTGTTTTTGTCAAGTCCTTGCCTATGCCTATGTCCTGAATGGTATTGCCTAGGTTTTCTTGTAGGGTTTTTGTGGTGTTAGGTCTTATGTTTAAATCTTTAATCAATCTGGAGTTAATTTTACTGTAAGATATAAGGAAGGGGTCCAGTTTCAGCTTTCTGCACATGACTAGCCAGTTTTCCTAACACCATTTATTAAACAGGGAATCCATTCCCATTGCTTGTTTTTGTCTGGTTTGTCAAAGATCAGATGGTTGTAGGTGTGTGGCATTTCCTCCGAGGCCTTTGTTCTGTTCCATTTGTCTATATCTCTGTTTTGGTACCAGTACCAAAACAGTGCTGTTTTGATTACTGTCGCCTTGTAGTATAGTTTGAAGTCAGATAGCATGATGCCTCCAGCTTTGTTCTTTTTGTCTAGGATTGTCTTGGCTATGTGGGCTCTCTTTTGGTTCCATATGAAGTTTAAAGTGGTTTTTCCAGTTCTGTGAAGAAGGTCATTGGTAGCTTGAAGGGGATAGCATTGAATCTATACATTACTTTGGGCAATATGGCCATTTTCACAATATTAATTCTTCCTAACCATAAGCATGGAATGTTTTACCATCTGTTTGTGTCTTCTCTTATTTCCTTGAGCAGTGCTTTGTAGTTGTCCTCTAAGAGACCCTTTACATCCTTTGTTAGTTGTATTCATAGGTATTTTATCCACTTTGTAGCAATTGTGAATGAGAGTTTGCTCATGATTTGGCTCGCTGTCTGTTGTTGGTGTATAGGAATGCTTGTGATTTTTGCACAGTGATTTTGTATCCTGAGACTTTACCAAAGTTGCTTATGAGCTTAAGGTGATTTTGGGCTGAGACAATGGGATCTTCTAAATATACAATCCTGTCATCTGCAAATAGAGACAATCTGACTTCCTTTTTTCCTAACTGAATACCCTTTCTTTCTTTTTCTTGCCTGATTGCTCTGGCTAGAACTTCCAATGCTCTGTTGAATAGGAGTGGTGAGAGAGGGCACCCTTGTCTAGTGCCAGTTTTTAAAGGGAATGCTTCTAGTTTTTGCCCATTCAGTATGATATTGGCTGGGGTTTGTCACAAATACCTTTTTTTTTATTTTGAGATACATTCAATAACTTGTTTATTAAGAGAATTTAGCATAAAGGACTGTTGAATTTTGTAAAAGGCCTTTTCTGCATCTTTTGAGATAATCATGTGATTTTTGTCTTTGGTTTTGTTTATGTGATGGATTACGTATATTGATTTGCATATGTTGAACCAGCCTTGCATCCTTGGAATGAAGCCTACTTGATCATGATGGATAAGCTTTTTGATGTGCTGTTGCATTTGGTTTGCCAGTATTTTATTGAAGATTTTTGCATTGTTGTTCATTGTGGATATTGGCCTGAAATTTTCTTTTTTAGTTGTGTCTCTGCCAGGTTTTGGTATCAGGATGATGTTTGTCTCATAAATTGAGTTAGGGAGGAATCCCTCTTTTTGTATTATTTGGAATACTTTCAGAAGAAATGGTACTAGCTCCTCTTTGTACCTCTGGTAGAATTTCACTGTGAAGCCATCTGGACCTGAAAATTTTTTGTTGGTAAGCTATTAATTTCTGCCTCTACTTCAGACCTTGTTATTGGTCTATTCCGTGATTCAACTTCTTCCTGGTTTAGTCTTGGGAGAATGTAAGTGTCCAGGAATTTATCCATTTCCTCTAGATGTACTGGTTTATGTGCATAGAGTTGTTTGTAGTAGTCTCTGATAGTAGTTTGTATTTCTGTGTAGAGGTGATATCCCCTTTATCATTTTTTATTACATCTATTCAATTCTTCTCTCTTTTCTTTTGTATTAGTCTGGCTAGTAGTCTATTTTGTTGATCTTTTCAAAAAAACAGCTCCTGTATTTACTGATTTTTGAAATGATCTGTTCTTATTAAGGAAGTCTGTCTTAGCAAAGACTATTTGACCAGAACCCATTCTGATGGGATATTATAAAAGCCAAAGTAACTTGGACGAAGGGAAATACCTAATTCTAGTTGACTCTAGCCCTTCCTGTGGAGGAAGGAAAATACTGAACTCTACCCACCTCTAACTAACAGTCTCCATCGCAGGAAAAAAGGGAAAAAATGAGAAACAGTTGAAAAACAATTTGAAAAGACACACAGCAAGCAGCAAAACCAAACAAGGCAGTGATGTTGGAATTATGAGACCTGGAATTTAAAAACATTTTGAATAATATGCTTAGGGCTCAAATGGATAAAGTAGACTGCATGCAAGAACACATGGGAAAGTCAATAAAGAAGAGGGCATTCTTGAGAAAAAGAAAAAAGAAATGTTAGAGATTAAAAAAAAAAAACTTTGTAATGTAAATATTAATAAATAATACCTTTGATTGCCTGATATGGCTCAGAAAGGAATCTCTGAGCTTAGAATAGAAACTTTGAAAACTGAAAAACAGAGTAAAGACTGAAAAAAAAAAGAGAGATAGAATACCTAAGGACTTTAGAATAACAACAAAAGATTTAATATATATGCAATGGAAATACTAGATGAGAAAAAAGAGGGAAACAGAAAATATTTGAAAACACAATGACTGATAATTTATTCCAATTTGTTTCAGATACCAAAGCACAAATCCGAGAAGTTCGTAGAATATCAAACTAGATAAATATAAAAAAGTATATATAGACATATCATTTTCAAATTACAGAAAATCAAAGAGAAAAAATCCTGAATGAAACTAAAGGGAGGAAAAAATACCTTACATATAAAACAAAAATAAAAATTATATTTAACTTCCCTCAGAACCAGTTGCACTATCTGGCAACCTAGGTAGCAGAATGGAATAATTAAAAGTATTAAGAGAGCAAACAACTAACCTAGAATTATGTGTCCTAAAATACTATCCTTGAAAACAGAAAGTGAACTAAGTACTTTTAGAAACAAAATAAAATTGAAGTGACTTATTGACAGATTTGCCTCGCAAGAAATGGAAAACAAGTTCTTTAGACAGAATGAAATAATATAGGCCAGAAAATTGAATTTACATTAAAAATGGAAGAGCATTAAATAAAGAATAAGTGAATATCAAATAAAAACTTTTTATTCTTATTTAATCTAACATATAACAGTTTCTTCAAAATAAAAATGGCAATAAGTATTCAATTATATGTACTTATGTATATATCATAAATATAAATATAAACATGTGTTATATATTCTTATGCATAACAGCAATGGAAGAAAATATGGGAGGGATGAATTATAATTATTTTGTTACAATCTACTTATACTACTTGTGAAGTGGTATACGCTATTTGAAAGTGGGCTTTTACTAGTTTTCAAGGTATATTCAAACTCTCAGGAAATCACTAAAAGATAAATAAAAAATAGATAACTCATATAATAAGAGAAAAATTATACAAAATACTCAAAGCCACGAGACAGAAAAAGAGTAGATGACAAAAATAGAGACAAAGTAAAAACATAAAAAGCAAAATAAATATAGTAGATATTAATCAAACTATATTAATAATCACTTTGAATAGCAACAGTACAAATGCCAACTGAAACACAGTAATTGCCACTGTTAATTGCCACTGTTACTGTGACAATTGTAACAGTAATTGACACAGTAATTGTCACAGTAGACAAAAACTCAAGACCCAGTTATATGTTGTTGAAAAGAAACAAACCTTAAGCAAAAAGATACATAGGCTGGTTCATGAAATTTAGGAAAAGAAGCTACCTCTATCAATAAAAGTGCAAGGTGATGAGCAGGTACTAACAGAAGCTGCAGCAGGTGATCTAGATGATCAAGATAACTGATGAAAATGACTACACTAAGTAACAGATTTCCAGTGTAGATAACATAGTTTTATATTCGTTAAAGATTATATGTCAATGAGAAAAATATACACAATGTGAACACTAATCTAAAGAAAGTGGGAGTAGCTATATTAACTTCAGACAGAGCAGACTTCAACCAAGAAACATTATTAGAAATAAAGGGCATTACCTAATGATAAAGGAGTCAAGTCTACAAGAATACATAGCAATACTTAACATGTATGCATAATACAGAATCAAACAACATGAGGCAAAAACTTACAGATCTGCAAGGAGAAATAGATGAGTTCACTATTGTAATTAGAGACTTTAACAACCCTTCTATTTGTTTGGGGGTACCATGAACTAGACCCATATAAGGCAGAATAAATGTTATTAGTGTTCAGAATCTCCATTGAGAGAATGTTCCTCATCTCTCCCCCTCTTCTTGGGCCTTCCTATTCCTGAAGACACAACAATATTGAAATTAGGCCAATTAATAACCCTGCAATGGGTCTAAGTGTTCAAGTGAAAGGAAGAGTCACACTTTTCTCACCTTAAATTAGACTTGGCATGCCAAAAGCCAAAATAGGCCAAAGCTAGTATTTTTGCAGGAAGCAGTTAGGTAAGAAGGCAAAATAAAGTTTTTGAGGAAATGAAAATGGCACTCTAGTGAACACAAACATGATAAGAAAGCAAAACAGCTTTATTGCTAATGTGGAGAAAGTTTTAGTGGCCTGGATAGAAGACGAAACCAGCTGCATCATTCACGTACACTAAAGCCCAATCCAGAGCAAGGCTCTGTCTTCAGTTCTGTGAAGGCTAAGAGAGACATAAAAGCTGCAAAAGAAACTTTTGAAAGCAGAGATTGGTTCATGAGATTTAAGAAAGCAAGCTGCCTCTATAAAATAAAAATGCAAGGTGATGCAGCAAGTGCTAACATAGAAGCTGCAGCAGGTGATCCAGAAAATCAAGCTAAGATAATTGATGAAATGATTACACTAAAGAACAGATTTTCAGTGCAGATAAAATAGTTTTATATTAGATAAAATGGCATTGAGGATTTTTACAGATAGAGAGAAAAAGATAATGTCTGTCTTTGAAATTTCAGAGTCAGACTCTCTTGTTAGGGAATAAGGCAGCTGGTGACTTTACATTGAAGCTAATGCTTATTTGCTATTTCAAAAATCTTAGTACCTTAAGAATTATGATAAATCTAAGCTGCCTACATTCTATAAATGAAACAACCAAAGTCTCGATGACAGCATGTCTATGTACATCACAAATTACTAACTATTTCAAGCCCATTATTGGACCAACTGCTCAGAAAAAAAAAATATTGTAAAATATTATTGCTCATGACAATGCACCTAGTCACCCAAGATCTCTCATGGAGATTTATTTTTTAAAAAATATTGTTCTTATGTCTGCCAGTACATCTATTTTTCAGTCTATGGATCAAAAAATAATCGCTATTTTCATGTCTTATTGTTTAAGGAGTATATTTTGTAAGGCTATACCAGCCATAAATAGTGATTCTTCTGATAAATTTAGGCAATGTAAACAACTTTGTGAAAAAAAAATAACCATTCTAGATGCAATTGAGATCATTTATGGTTCATGTGAGTAGGTCAAAATATCAACATTAACATGAGGTGGCAAAAAGTCAATTTCAACTCCTAAAATCAATGACGTTGTAGGGTATAAGACTAGAGTGGAGTAAGTAATTGCAAAGTTGTGGAAATTGCAAGAGAGCTAGAATGAGAAGTGGGGCTTGAGGATATAACTAAGTTGCTGTAATCACATTATCAACTTAAATGGAGAGTGGCTAATTATGATTAGCAAAGAAAGCAATTTATTGGGATAGAATTTAGTCTTTATGGAGTTGCTGTGAACATGGTCGAAATGACAATAAAAAGTTCAGAATATTTCTTAAACTTAGTCGAAAAGCAGTGGCAAGGTTTCAGAGGACTGAGTTTGATTTTTGTGAGTAAAATGCTATCAAACAGCATTTCATGCAACACAGAATCTTTCACGAAAGAGTTCATCGATGTGTCAACTTTATGGTTATCTTATTTTTGTTCAAATTTCCACAATGTCCCTCAACTTCAGCAACCATAACTCCGACTAGTCATTGGTCATCAACATTGAGGCAAGACCCTTCAAAAGCAAAAGGTTTAAGAATCACTGAAGGCTTAGATTATTGTTAGCATTTATTGCCAATAAAATATTTTTAATTAAATTTTGTCCTTTTTCACAATAATACTATTGTGCATATAGGCTACAATATAGTATAAACATAACTATGATGTATACTGAAAAAACAAAAATTTGTTTGACTAATTTCATTGTGATATTCCCTTTATCACAGTAGTCTGGGATGATACGAGAAATATTGCTGAGACAGGCCTGTACTTTCCCCAACAACAGCAGAATACACATTCCTATCAAGCTCATGTGGAATGTTTCACTAAGATAGACGACATTCTGTGCCATAAACGACACTTAAAATTTTAATATTATAAAAATTATCTAATATTTAATCTCAGAACACATTTGATTTAAACAAGAAATCAATGACAGAATGATAAATTTTAAAATCTCTGAATAGGTAGATATTCAATAACACACTTCTAAATAACACATGGACTAAAGAAAAAAATTTCAAGAAATATTTTTAGTTAAAGAAAAATAAAAATACAGCATAAAAATTTGTAAGATACAATAACAGTGGCATCTTTTAGGAAAATTTTATAATTGAATGTATATATTAGAAAAGAACAAAAATCTAAAACCAACAATATAAGTTTCACCTGTCCAAACCAGAAAAGAAGCACAAACTAAATCAAAAGTAAGCAAAATAAAAAAAATAATAAATATGATAGAAAAAAATATTGACATTGAAAACAGGAAATCAGTACAGAATATCAACAAAACCAAAAGCAGTTTCTTTGAAAATATCAATAAAATTGATAAAACTCTTTATTTGCTATCTAAATAAAAAAATAAAAGAGAGAAATTGCTTTCAGAAATGACAAAAAGAAGCATCATTTCAGATCCCATGGACAATAAAAGGAGAAAAAAGGAATACTATGAAAAACTTTATGGTCACAAACTTGATAACACATATGGACTGGACCACTTCCTTAGAACACACAATTCACCAGACTCACCCAAGGACAAATAGACAATTCAGCTGAAGAAACTGAATCAATAACTAATAACCTTTCACAGTGGGAAGCATGAGGCCCAGATGGGTTTACCAAAGAATTCTTCAAAACGTTTAAGAAAGAAGTTATTCCAATTGTTTTCTGCAATTTCTTTCAGAGGACAGAAGCAGACTTTCTGACTCATTCCATGAAACAAGTATTTCTTTAATAACAAAATCAGACAAAGAAATTACAAAAAATAAAAATAAACCACAACCAATGTCTCTCATGAACATAGATGCAAAAATCCTTAACAAAATACTATCACGATAAATTCAATAGTGTATAAGAATTACATAAAACCAAGAGGAATTTATCTCATTTAGGCAAAGCAATTTGAACATTTGAAAATTTATCACATCAAGAAGCTAAAAAAACACATGATCTTGTCAACATATACAAAGAAAGCTTTTAACAAGATGTAACAACCATTCATGTTAAAAACAAAACAAAACAAAACAAAAAACTCTTAGTAGACTAAAAATATGGGAGAATGACCACAATTTGATAAAGTACATGTAAAAAAAAAAAAGTACTATAGCTAACTTTATACTTAATGATAAGAAACTAGAAGTTTTCTCATTAAGTTAGGGCAAGAATATTCCTTCTTACCACTTCTTCAACCTCACACTGTATGTTCTAGCTACTGAAATAAGATGAGAAAGGGAAGTAAAAGAAACATAGTTTGGCAAGGAAGAAATATATTTTTTAGTTCAAAGATGACATGATCATCCATTTAGAAAGTTTGAAAAAATTGACAAAATACTCAAGGAACTAATAATTAATTAAAGCAAGAATTTAGGATACAAAGTCACTATTAAAAATTAGCAGCTTTTTGTAAAATGTTTATTTGTAAATACAAGTACTATTTGAAATTTAAAAATAATTTTAAAATAAATAAACACATTTATATTAACATTCTAAATAATGAAATACTTAGGTATAAATTCAAAAATAGTATACAAAAATCTATATGAGAAAAATATAAAACTGATTAATAAAATCAAACAACTATATACGTGGAAAGATATTTTAAGTTTATGAATAGAAAGACTCAATATTATCAGGAAGTCTATCAATATTTCCCAACTTGGACTATAGTTTCAATGTAATCCCAATTAAAATTTCAGTAAGTTATTTTTTAGACATTGACAAACTGATTCTGAAGTGTATGTTGCAGAGGGAAAGACACAAAATAGCCAACACAATATTGAAGAAGAAGAAAATAACTGAGGGCTAACACTCTTGACATTAATACTCATATGGAGCTACACTAAGGAGGACAGAGTAATAGAGGCAAATAATGCACAAGTAGATAAATGGAACAGAATAGAGAGCCAAGATATTGACCTACATAAATACAGTTAAATTATCTTTGAAAAATATGCAAAGGTAATATAATTAAAGTAAAATCGTATTTTCAACAACTGGTGCTGAAGCAGCTAGACAACCATACGCAAAAAATAAAAGTAATCCAGACAGTGACCTTTTAAGTTCAGAAAATTGTCATGTTCCCTTTAGTGAAATACTGTTTAATTACTACAATAGAATGCAGAGAAAAAAAAAGAAAAATAGTAGAATGATATACCGAAATCTGTTTCAATAAAATATTCAGTGTAAATTGTTTAAACATTGCAAATAAAAACAGGGTTTGTAAGATTGTATGTAAAAAGCAGCACCTAGTTATATCCTACCTACAAATAAATACAGCAAAATAAACAAAGCAACAAGGAAAACTAGGAAATCCATAAAACAAAACAAACCTTTAAATGCAAGGATAGGAAAATTTATATATCATGCTAACATTATACAAAGGAAGGCTGTTATAGTTGTATTAATAGCAAGGCAAATTCTAGGAAAAAGTAGTATTTGCAAGGATTAAAAAAGATTTCCAAGATATTGGGCAAAAAATAATAAATATATTGGTATGCAGAATTAAAAACAACTTACGGAAATTCTGGTAAAATTTAGTGGACATAATTGTGAAGATTCAAAGGATCCCTCAGTTAAACTGTGTCTGGTTCCAAACCTCTAGATAACATTGATTTGTTTTCACAGTACCATCACCATTTCCAGGAAGATATAGGTGGGAACGTACTGAAATCATATATATATATATAATATAATATGTATTATATTTGAAAGTAAAGTTAGAACTAGCTAAGAAGTAAAATATATTTCACACTAGTTTAGTAATAGATTGGTGTTCTGTTTAGGGAACAATAACGTGCTAGTAACTTGGTTCCTATGCTTTTGAAAGACAATTGAACAGTTGTGGCCAAACTTATAATTTAATATTTATCAGAAGAGTGAGAAAATAAGAATAGTGAACTAGGCAATTTTGACATTTTAAATATTTTCAACTTTGTCCTTATCCAGTTTATCATGTGATTATCATCCTGTATATTAACAAGATACCTAGTTGAAGATAACTTTTATTTGTTATTATCGCATTAGAAAATCTCTTTCTATAACGGTAATGAGAGAGAATTGAAAAAAAAATTCTTTGATACTTCAGTAATTCAACTTTATATCTACCAAAATTTGTAATTATTTAGGTTTAAAAAATTTTTCCATTTATGAGGCTAAATTTAAAAACTGTATACTTCTCTCAACAACAAAAGATACATAGAATAATTAATAAAACTGTAAAACAAAAGTTAAGAATATTAATGTAATTATTGATTAAACAATAGTTGTAATGGGGATAATTTAAGAAGTAAAATATGAGTTTATATTTGCAGAGAAATGACTTTGTATTTTACTGAGAGGTGAAGCAATATTAGACAATGCCAATAAAAAGCTATGACTCTTCTGTTGCTGTTAGAGATGAGGTGAAATCAGTCATGAGAAATAAATTGTTAAACAAGCGTAAAAACAGGATTGTGGATGAGTCACCCACATGGACACTGAAGTCACTCTGAATAATGTTAAAATATAGATGATAACAGTGAACCAGGTATAAAAATTATCAGTACATGAAGGGAATTATTCTAGAACAAGATTTCTGTATTAGTATGAATTTTCAAGGTTAATGGTATAAATAATGTAAGATCAGATTAGTTATTCTTTTCTCAGTGGTTTCATGGTACTTTATTTGCTGCTTTGGTAAAATATATATTGTAATTATCATTGTTTACCTTTGTATTATCTGTTCAAAGGAATATGTTGAAATTGTTAGGCACTAATCTTGTTTATGGTTTATGTTATTTATAGAATCAAATTATACATTGAAGCGGAAAGAACAAATTTTATGAGGCTCATAAGGAAGTCTTGTATATAATTTGAAAATATAAATAATCAATGAAAATTAAAATGTTAAATGTTTCACTATTTTATATAAAAATGTAGTTTGGCTTAAAAAAAAAAAAGAAGCAATTGCAATTTTAAGCTGCAGAACTACATAGGACATCAAATTCCAGCATCATTTGCTCTGATTTATTAATCCCAAACATTAATAGGGACATTGATTTAGTACTGCCTCTCATAAGAACAATGAAAACATTACCATCATTATGAAAAAACGTAAGTTACTGGATAAGCTTATTTTGGAAATAAACAGTATTGAGGGCTCTCTTCAGATATTTACCACATTGCTCCACAAAAAAAGTGATGGTGCCAAATGATTCAGGACAAATTGATGAATGGAGATTTTAAAATGTTTAAACACAGAGAACAACTATCCAAAGAACAAGTGTCTTTTATTGGGTGTAATCTTCCTTAGGAAAGAATGAGTTTCTCTTAACTTGATTGATGTTAAGTGAAGAATTGAATTCCATTTCTTTAGGGCCAATATGAAATAATCCCTTTACCCTAAAAGACAGCTATATTAGATGGTTCATACGTCTTCTTTTAACCCCAACAGTTAATGGTTCGATACATTATTTGGTATGTTATATGGCATGGAAAAACTAAATTAATAACTAATTTTGAAGGACCAACTCCTACTCAGAGGAAAATTTAATTATAATTTTGTTAGCTTATTGTACGTCAAAGAAAAGCAGTATTGTATTAATGTTTTCATAATATAAATAAAAAATAGTTATACCTAACTATATCACACAAAAAAATTATTCTTGTTTAAAAAATTAATTTATTTTTCCTCTTAACATCTATGGGAAAAGTGAGTTGGCTGATCTTAATTTACAGGAAGAAATTTATAAATAATAAATTTGAATTTATATGAAGTTAGCAGGACATTTATAAGAAATAACTCAAAATAGTATAGAGGAGTATATTGCTTACAGTGCATATTTCAAAATCTATAAAATTATTTGATATCATAAACAGAACAAAATTGTAATAACCAGCCATCAAATTCAAGGTCACTATTTCCTCAGTGGAATGAGGACTTATTAACATTCACACTCCTTTTGTAATTTCAAAATACATTATGTATTACAAGTTCACTGCTAAAGATAGTTTCAGCAAAAATATAGACTAACAACTTTCACTTTAACGAGTTAGGAGGAGGTTTATATGTATACATATATATGTAATATATTTGTAAGTAAACCACTAATTAAATTACTTGTATTCTTATGCATGCTTTAAAAGAATTTCCAAATTAAATATCAATTTACATTATCTGAAAAGATATGCAACAAATAATACTTTACAAATGCATATTAAAACAATGAACAAAAGTATTTATGTTGATATTTTTCCAATATTGGTTTTGCATATCTATATTTCTTTACAAAAGTAATTTATACTTATTTATGCATTTGATTAGAAGGAAGAATACTATGGTCATTCTCAGAAAATGAAACAAAACTTGAGTTGGATTTTTGCTCAAAAATGTGTAGGGAATATTTTTTATAGTCTGACAGTTTTATAATAAAAATATGTGTACTGGCTGCAGTTTAACCATTTATTAGAAAGTTGTCAATTGAGTGAAAGTTTGTAAGTTTCAATCATTAGCATCTTTTTATAAAGTAAGTAGAATAATATGTTTAAGACTGTAAAAATTGTTTATTTCTTTCAACGTTAGTCATCTCTGAAGTGGGCTCAGAGGTACAATAATAAGATTGCTATGTGCATAGCTCTGTGGTTTTTATTAATTTTATGTAACAATTATGACAATAGTTTTGGAAATAACCATAAATTTTGGAAATAATTTATTTAGCAGTGAAGCACAACAAAAATGATGTGGGTACTAATTTCACAATTGCGTGAAGAGACTTTTGTTTTACCTAACATTCGGAAAATATGTTTTATACAAATTATATTTCCTGTTGATTTTATTCAAAACTTGTGATATATGTTATTAAAATTTTGAAATTGAATTCTGTATACTTTAAAATATATATAGAAGATAAAAGATAGCAAATATCAGTGAAGACGTGGAGAAAAAGCAACCCTGGTACACAATGAGTTAAAGTGTAATTGGTATAGTCTTTAGGAAAACAGTGCAGGTCTCCTCAAAAGTTTAAAAATAGATCTACCTTATGATTCTGCAATCTTACCTGTGGGTATAGATTTTAAAAATAAAACATTGGCACTCTCATGCTGATTGTACCATTATTCCCAAAAGTTAAGATTTGAGAGGAACCTGAGTATTCATCAACAGATGAATGGTTTAAAAATTTGGAGTATACACATAATGAAATCCTATTTAGCCTTAAAAAAAAAAGAATTAAATTCTGCCATTTGTGACAACATGGATTAACCTGGAGGTCATTATGATAAGTGAAATATGCCAGACACAGAAAGAAAATTATTGCACAACCTCATTTGTGAAATATAAAATAGTGAAATGTACAGAGGCTGAAAATGGAATTGTGGGAACCAAGGCCTGAGAAAGAAAGAGGGATGAGAAGTTGTTAGCCAAAGCATACAGAGTTTTACTTAGTTAGGATGCGTACGTTCTGGAGATCTATTGTAAAGCATGATGGCTATATTTGATAATACTGTATTGTACAGTTGAAAATTGCTAAAGAGTAGATCTTAAATGTTCTTACCACACACAAACATAAATATTTGAGGTGACAGACATGTTTATTAGCTGATTGTGGTAGTCATTTTATAATACATACATTAACCATATGTATACATACACCATTTTCTACCATAATTATATACAATTTTAAACATGCAATTATAATAAATATTCACAATAATTTTTTAAATTGAGTCTCAGTAAGTGAATAAATACAAAAAAAGTCTAAAATATTTATTTTATTGAAAACAAGAAAGTTAACAATAACTATTGATTCAACTTAATTTTGCCAAATATGTTAACATATTTGTTAACATTTGGTACACTAAAATCTTTAGCAGAAATTAATTTCATTCATATTATAAATACAATCAGTCATTGAATATTTATGTTCGGCAAATGTCATTTCTGTTATTTATTAAGTAGAAACTTTACACATATAAATCTAGTATCTGTATCTTATAAAATCTTATATATTCATGAATATTTTACAGTATGATATGCAAATATATAAAAATATGTATTTTTTAAGATTCAAAAATAGATTTAGAATTCTTAATAATAGCAAATAGGAGATGAATGACAGTCAAAGTCAGTTTCTTATTTATTTACTTTTAATGTATAACTATATATACTGATTGAAATTTGAATCTCCAAAGCTTGGAAACAAATCAATGAATAAAACATTTGAATAAAATCAAATATCTATGAAGAAACCACTGTGAAAAGCAGAGATATCCATAATTTTGTTTTAGAATATGATATTTTAAGCTGTTATTTGAATAGAATATTTTGTGAACATCTTGCAGTTTAAAAACTTTTATTAATTTCAAAAAAATAAAATAAAATAAACAGGAATATTTTGCCAAAAATAATCATTGAACTTTGCTTCTATATATGTGTGTGTGTGTGTGTATATATATAGAGAGAGATAGAGAGAGAGAGAGAGAATTTCTAATGTATTTTCTTAAAGATATAAAGTAGTATAGTGAATCTTATACACTTTCAATTGTGAATTAAAAGACATAGTATTATATTAATTTTTTAAAAACCTGCATTAAAAATCCTTGTCTGATGTATTTTAATATTATTTGATGGCATACTATTTAAATGTTTATGTATGCACATGTATCATATAATATTAGTTTTAATAGCTGCAGTTCTTACGTTCACCACAGTAAAAATAGACATAATACTGAAGATTATGAAAAGATAAAATTTACTGTTACAAACTAATGTAGTTGGTAATATTATAAAGACTTTACATGCTATTTATGTAGTTTTTGTAATAATCCTATGAGTCAGGCACTAATATTATTTACATTTTATAGATGAGGACACCTGATGCATTAAAATGATAAATAACTTTCCGAAGGCCACATTTTTTGATTTACTAATCTTAATTTTTTGCTCTAAGGACAAACTTTTTTTAAGGCTAATATCATTTTGAAGTGCCACTCTTAAAATATTTTAAGATATGTAGTGAAGGACAAAGTTAAATGCATAACAAAACATGTCTCCCAATGTACTTGCCATTTAATATGAAATAACAAGATGGAAAAAACAGTTTCAATATTAAAGTGTACACTTGGCGTAACTCAAAGACAGACAATACTAAACTGCAAAATAACAGTGAATAAAAGTGAAACACCAACAAACTACTGTTTGCAGCATCTTGGGCTACCAACCCACAGCAGCACAGCTGCAGGAATTCCTCAAAAGCAAAGGTAGACAGAAAATCTGTAGAACAACAGACTACTAAAGGAATCTGAGCAAGATTTTTAAAAAACACAGAGAAGATTAAATTCACTCTAAACCCAAACACACTGGAAAACTCTGAAGGCAAATTCGACTATGGTCGACAGGATAGGGACTTCAAATTAGCCACTTGAAAAAGCCCAATTTAAGGCTACCGGTGCTATTTAAAGCAGTCAGCTCAATTCTAAAAGATTTCATGATTTAAAAGTTAGTTGTTGAAACATAAATTATATGTGTGGGAAAATAGAGAAAAAGGGAAAAAAATACCTTTTAGCAATTGGGGAAGAAAAAGAAAAAAATTAAGGTATTGAAAGACAAAATAGAGCAATAAATTTAGCATTCTCCCAAAACCTCCAACATCCCCAAAACAAACTTAAAAAAAATATATGTTAAAGTAATTGGGCTTTGTGCTTCTGACAGAAGAGGGCACCATTAAACGAATTTTTTGAAAAATTCTATCATTATAAAAATCAATAAGAAAAATGTAAAGTCCTTACACAGCTATTGCAGAACATCAGGAAATAAAATTAGAAATATATAAAGGGAAAAAAATATTCACTAAAAACAACCCTAAAGGAGAAGAAAATGTAAGTCAACTGAACAGTTATACATAAACAACTGTTGCATATATAAAAACATGTTGAGTTAGAAATTCCAAAAATAAAAATAAAAAATAAACAAAAATGAATATTGAAGATAATTCATTGACATCAGAAAAGTAGAGGAAAATATAAAGTTAGAAATCATAAAAGAATAGATTCATATAAAAATTTAATAAGGGACATTAAAATCAAAAACACAACTAAGAGAAGAAAAAGGACCAAAAAATATTTTTTTTAATGGTTAGGGTTAGTATAAATGAAAAAATGACAAAGAAGCAAATGTGTCTAAATTATTAGTTACTAAAGATAAACATTTTTAAAACAGAAAAATAAAAAGTTACAGTATATGTATTAGTCCATTTTCACACTGCTATACAGAACTACCTGAGTAAAGAGGTTTGATTGACTCAAAATTCTGCATGGATGGGGAGGCCTCAAGAAACTTACAATAATGACAGAAGGCAAAGGGGAAGCAATACATGTCTTACCTGGTGGCAGGAGAGAGCATGAGATGGGGGAAGTGCCACACAATTTTATTTTATTTTATTTTATTATACCTTACATTCTGGGATACATGTGCAGAACATGCAGGTTTGTTACATAGGTATACATATGTTGTGGTGGTTTGCTGCACCCATCAATAAATCATCTACATTGGGTAGTTTTCCCAATGCTATCCATTCTCTAGTCCCCCATACATTTAGTCTACACATAAAAATACAGCCATTCTCTAATTGCCCAGCAGCATGGCCATGAGGCATTTTAATCTTAGGCTAGAGTGTAAAGCACCTGCTGATAAGTCATATGGGAACTTCCTAAACCAGAACTGTGGAAGGAACCTCAGTAGTAGGTGCTAGAATTGTGCTTTCCCTAACTAGAAGGCTGGGGTGAAAGAAGACTTGCTACAGCTGCAGTTTCTCCTGGGTGGCAATACTTGTAACTAGGGTCAGCTAGGTGACCTAAAACTGATCTGCCTATGCCCTTTCTTGGTGTTTCAGCCTGTTTCTCTGAAATTGTAGTGCAGCAGGGCCTGCTGTGCTTCACATCAAAGCAGAAACACAGGCATTTGGAGCATCTACTTGCTGGGACGAGCCGTCAGAGCTGCCCTCCCCTTAATGGTTATAGATTGTGGTACAGAGGGCCCCTCTCTGTTCCACACCCAAGCAGAACTCCAGGCATTTGGAGCACCAGCTCACCTAGGTTCAGCACCCTAAACCTACCGGCTCTTTCTGGACATAGATCATAGACCATGTTGCAGTGAGGCTCTCACTGTTCGAAGCTCAGATGGATTTGCAGGCATTTGAAGCATCAGCTTGCCTAAATTTGAAGCCTGAGCTGTCCTGCCTTTCCTATGCAGACATCTTGGTGCAGGGGGATCTCTTCACTACAGAAAAAGGTACATCTCCAGGCATTTGGGACAGTCTCTCACCTGGATCAACCTGACTTGTCCCACCTTTTCTGTGCAGAGACCCTAGTGCAGGGATGCCTTCTCTGCTTCATGCACAGATATATCATCAAACATTCAAATCACCCATATGGTACAGAAGTCTGAGCTGTTGGACACTCCAGTTTAGAGATTTTGGTACGGGGGATTGAGAAGGGGTATCTGCTACACATTCTGGCAGATTTTATGTATTCAGAGCACCTGCCTGCCTTGCTAAGCAGCCTAAGTCACCCCATTTGTCATGTGCAGATTTTTTGATGCAGAGGGTCCCTCTCCAATTTATGCTGACAAATCTCTAGGCATCTGGAACACCTACACTTCTGGATTAAGAGTTTTGTCTGACCCCCAGCCCTGTGTAGAGAATGTGAGGCTAAGGATGTTTCCCTGCTCCATGCCTAGGCACACCACTGGGTGCTTGGTGGCTGCCCACTGGATTTTCCTTTGGCTCTGGTGCTTGTTCTTGTCATTAGAGCACCAGCCTGCTAAGGGCCTGCCAGGTCTGGTTTTGCCTTTTGTGGCCCCTGCCCCCTCAGGTCTGAGTAAGGAGCTAAGGGCACTGTGAATTTCATGAATCAGCACACGGCCTGAGGCAACAGAGAGCTTCTGCCAGTGAACAAGTATCAGGTATACAGCCATGTTGGCCACAGCCAGCTCTTATCTGTAAGTATTGTTTACTGGCTTGTAGGTCAAACTGCATAGACAAATATTAAACCTACTAAAAGTAGTGCATAGGATTATAGAAGCAAAGCCGAAAAACCCTATCAAGCACTCTCTACAGCCATACACCCTAGGGAGTGTGAGAAAAAAGAGGGAAATAAAAAGTGATATTATAGAAAAAAAAAGAATGAAAGGAAGAAAATTCTGCATGAAAATAATTGTAAAAATTAGAAGTACCAGCATTTCCAGATCAGAAGAATGAGAGAATTCTGGCACCATGAAAAAGCTGAATGTAGTGACACCACCAAATAAACACACTAGTTATTCTGCTATGGTCCCTAAATAAAACACACATTCAGAAATGACAGATAAAGAATTCAAAGTATGAATTACAAGGAAGCTCAATGAAATGTTTCTTGACTTATGAAACAGTGTACACAGCTACATAATAATAGTGGGGAACTAAAATACCCCACTAACAGCATTAAAAAATCATTGAGTCAGAAACTAACATAGAAATTCTCAACTTAAACTTGCCACCTGACCAATTGGATCTAATTGAAATTTACAGAATACTCTACCCAGCAACTATTGAATTCATATTCTTCTCATCTCCACAGGGAACATACTCTAGGACTGACTTGGCCATAAAGCAAGTGTCAATAAATTCAGACAGAATCAGTAATGAAAAATCTACCCATCAAAAAAAAAAAAAAAAAAAAAGCACCAATCCAGATGAATTAGCATCCAAATTATACAGGATGTGCAAAGAAGAGCTACGATCAATTATCCTGAAACTATTCAGAAAAATGGAAGAGGAAGGACTCCTTCCTAACTCCTTCTATAAAGCCAGAAACACTCAGATATGAAAACCAGGCAAAGACACAACAAAAAGAGGAAACTATAGGCCAATATCATTAATGAACATAGAGGCAAAATTTTCAACCAAAGACTAGGGAAACAAATTCAACAGCATATCAAAAAGTTAATTTACCATGATTATCTAGAATTTATACCTGAAATTCAAGATTGGTTCAACATATGCAAATCAATAGTTGTTATTCACCACACAAATAGAATGAGAAATAAAAACCATATGATCATCTTAATAGATTCAGAAAAAGCTTTCAATGAAATTCAGTAATCATTCATGTTAAAAACCTTCAAGAAAATAGTCGTAGATGGAATATACCTTAATATAATAAGAGCCATCTAAGGCAAACCAACAGTCAACATCATACTGAATGGACAAAAACTGGATGCATTCCACTTAAGAAATGGGACAAGACAAAAATGCCCACTCTCAGCATTCCTATTTAACAGAGTACTGGAAATACTAGCCAGAGCAATCAGGCAAGAACATGAAATAAATGGTATTCAAATAGGAAGAGAGGAAATCAACCTATCTCTCTTCACTGACAATATAATTATATACCTGGAAAACACTAAAGAGTCTGCCAAAATATTTCTAAAACTGAGACATAACTTCAGTTAAGTTTTGGTATACAAAAGAATATACAAAAATCAGTAGCATTTCTATACTCCAATAACATTCAATCCCCTTCCTCAGGCTTCCTCAAAAGCCAAGAGAATTTTGAGCGTTAGCCATCTCTTGGTCACCAGCAAATAAAGGACTCTTGATTTAGAACTCAGAGTATGGTGCTTTCCTTCTGACTCACTTGGTTACCACATTAGTCCATTTGGCTTTCTATAAAGTAATATCTGAGACTGGGTAATTTATAGAGAAAAAGGTTTATTTTCAGCTTGCAGTTCTGCATACAGTACAAGAAGCAAAGTGTTGACATATTCTTCTTGTGAGAGCCTCAGGAAGCCTACAATTATGGCAGAAGATGAAGCTAAAGCAAGTATGCCACATGGTAAGATTAGAAGTAAGAGAAAAAGAGGAATGGGTGTCAGGCTCCTTTTAACAATCAGATCTCACATACACCAACAAAATGAAAACTCACTTATTACCTTGGGGGGAAGACACCAAGCCATTTATTAGGAATGCAACTCCACAATTCAAATGCCTTCCACTAGGCCCCAATTCTAACATTGGAGATCACAGTTCAACATCAGATTAAGGGGATAAACATACATACATACTATATCACCAATGAAAAATAAAATTATGAAAATAATTGCAGCAATAAGAGGATAATAAATCAGAATAAGCTTAAATTAGAAAGGTGATAATTAACAATTTTAAAAAGAATATGTGAAAACAGAAAAAATTGAATAAAAATTAATTCAAAAATAAAGATTAAAATTAAGAGACATCAATATACAAATATATGAATGGATAATGCAGAATGTGTAATAAAGAAAATAAAAGATGTAAAGTAGAAAAGAAAAAATGAATTCAACTGAAATAATAAACTATCACATGATTGAGGCATTTGGCAAAACCACATTGTGAAAACAACTACAAAATTAGATAAAATTGTGAAAAATAGACATTGTAGCAATCTGTAAATTGATTAAAGGAATACAATGAATTTGAAGCTTTTGTTTATGAAAAATAATTTCACTTGGGTAACAAGTAGCCTGTGGCAACAGTTTGTGGCTTCTGTCATATGCCCTCCTTAACTTAATTAGAGTAAAAATTCTATAAGAGTAAGGCAAATCATGAAAATTATCAGATTCCATGTCAGAGGAGGCTTATAATTTGAAGCAGACAGATTTTTTTTTTAATGTGCCATATAGGTTTGAGGTTGCTTTTCTGGTTGAGAAAGAATGACATGTAGAATACTTACAGATTTAACATATGTCATATAGAAAATCTTGATAAATGTGACCATGTCCCTGTGAATCAAGACATCAAGAAATATAATCAATAATATATGTTACATTTTAAAATGTACACCTTAGACAGTGAAGCTTGAGTGAGGCTTCTGCTCTAGTGAGGACTTGCATGATTTGGCTTCTTTACAAGTGGCAAGACAGGGAGCACCAGGCTTGCTTTTGTATTAGCTTGGCCAATTACGGGGCAGAAGAGGCCCCATAAAATTTTATTGATGTACTGAAAGTGGAATAGCTATAGATCTATTCCATGACTATACCTGAATGCCTGACGCTCTGAAGTATGTCACATGACAATATTTCCAGAAAGAAAAAGAAATAGATAAGGTCGTTACTGACCACTTTCTGACACATTCAGATATAATAATTAATTTGAATCCATTTTTAGTATTTGACTCCAGACAACTTTCAAGCCCCACCATTGCCTCTGCCTCTTCTGCACCATAAATGGCCAAGCTAATAAGAAAGCCAGCCAGGTGCTTCCTGTCTTTCTACTGGTGGAGAAGTCAAACCATGCAACTCCTTACTAGAGCAGAAGCCTCACTCCAGCTCCATTGTCTAACTATGGTAAAAGTCAAGCCAGTTTCTTTGTTTTCTGCCTCAAGATGTATCTGAACCACCTTGAGAGCTTGCCATATTCTCTGCAGAAAGCCTAAGTATGTGAATAATAAAGCTGTTAATGCTTCCTTCGTACTTGTGTAGCACATCAATGTCAACGTTACTAATTTTGCATATGTGGGGGATCCACTCCACCTCTGAAGAGTTACAACAGATTTGGAAATGTTTGTAGTCACCTACCACAGATAATGTAATGGAAAATAAAAAACAATGAATAAAAGAGATACTAAGTGTAGGTTTGAAGCTTAAAAATGGTGTTTTAATTTATGTATTTTCCATATAATAATGATATGTTTAGATATATTTTTCTGATTTCAAATGTACATCTTGTGGGAGAACAACTATTATTACCACAGATTATCTCAATTAGAAACAATTTAATCTTTTTCAATGCTATTACACCTGCTTAGCAAATACTGGGCTATCCATTGGTACCATATGGTAAAACAGTCATGCCAACCTTTCACACTTTGTTTCTAAGCTTCTTTCTAATATATATGGTTTATTATTTGAAACTACTTAGACCTCAATTCCTAATTGTATAAAATGTGAGTGTAAAGTATTAAGAAGAAAAACACACAACGAACAATGCCAGCAAAATTAAACACTAATAAATTTTGCAACCGATTACATTGCTTAATGAATCAATTTCACTTTCCTTCAGTTGTTTGACTTGGTTAGTTTATGTAGAAATAGTTGATGTTCTCTGTATTGGTGTAATTGCTTCTCTTGAATTAAAAGCTTCTTAAACAATTCTAATCTTACTTCTTAAATCACTCTTCAATAATGTGTTTTGCTTAATTTTCACAGCTTCTGAGCACATAACACAATTAATTTAAACAAACTTTCAAACCAACGAGATTTTTTTATGAATATGAGATTAAAGGCTGGAAATGATTACTGCTGTGAGAATTATTGAGTTTCATTATTTTTGTTAAATTAGTTGATAGATTTCAAGGCAAGTAGGGAAAACTTTTTTCCTCTTTTTATTTCTTGCCATTGTCATCATTTCACTTCTCTAAATATGGCTTGATATTTGCTCTGTACTTAACAATAGGCATAACATTTTATAATAGAATTTGCCACAGCATCTTCTAAATGACATTTTTTAACACTATTTGTTTTTAACCTGGCAAATTAATAATTTATTTATATAAATTATAATTGACTACTAGCACAGTCAGTTATTTCCTAGGTTATTAAAAGTGTATGATTATGAATGCTATTACATAAGGCCAACATTGTTTTCTGCAATCTCACCCTTTCTTTCCCTTTCTCCTTAAGAGTTTAACCTGAGTCTTATTCTTTTAATTATGATTTAGTTCTTTCAAAATAGAAATAGGCCAGGCAAGGTGACTCACAACTGTAATCCTAGCACTTTGGTAGCCCGAGGCAGGTGGATTACCTAAAGTTAGGAGTTCAAGACCAGCCTGGCCAACATGGTGCAACCCCATCTATACTAAAAATACAAAAATTTGCAGGGCATGGTGGTGCATGCCTATAATTCCAGCTACCTGGAAGACTGAGACAGGAGAATCCACTTGAACCCGGGAGGTGGAGGCTGCAATGGGCTGAGATCATGCCACTTCACTCTAGCTATGCAGTAGAGCAAGACTCCATCTCAAAAAACAAAACAAACAGAAAAAAAAAAGAAATGTTCTATATTTGTTCACTTTTTCATCTCAGCTTATTTTCTAGATTTATCAGAGATGACGAAGAGATCAGGCCTTGTATACTACGACAGAAGCAAATGAAGAAAAACATAAATCTAGAAGTTTTTAAGTAACTATGTTAATACATGTGATTCACCCTCCAAATTAGCTTTAGTATGCTCACTATAATTTCATATCAATAAAATTTACTTTTTTTCTTTGGTTTCCTTTTCCTTAAACATTACATTTTTGTCCCTTGTAAATAGTTCTGAATTTTTTTGATGATTCTGCATATTGATTTCTCTGTTTGGTTTTACTTTATTTGCCTTTTCTAAACTTGGTATTCTACTTTTTTCATTTCTTGTCCATTTACTTTTATTTTTTGTATTTACTTCATTTCATTTTTTTCTACTTCCAGACACATACTCTTAAATACTGTTAAAATTCTTCTTTCCTTCTTTAATATCTCAGGATTTTTTAGTGGTATGAGTTAAAAAATTTAATTCAGTAAAAAAGAGATTAAAACATATAAGATGCTTAATAACAGACAAATATTAAAGGTTTCAATAATGTTTATTGTTATTATGAGGAAACTTAGAAGATTTCTATATTTTTGACATCTTTTACTATAAAGACACTTTAGGGACTGATGTTTCTGCAGAAAATTTCTTATTTGTATTTAAGAATTAAAATATTAATACTAATTAACTTAATATACAATAAGTGTTTTAAACCCAAATAATAATTTTATGTTTCATATGACAGAATTATAGTATATTGGGAAGAGAAATCCAGTTGTTTCAAATGCAGTTTTTGCCATTTTGATTTTGAAAATATCCAAACAGCAATGCACATAAAATATTACTTATATGGAATAAATCTACAGGTAAAATATGTGCCTATAATCAGACTAAAAAGAAAAGTATTGATACTTAAATTGGATAGTGTTAAAATAGATTATGAAACACTAGAAAAATGAAAGATAATAAAATCTGAAGACATCACTAATGATCTTCAGTCAATAATTTACTCAGTATGAGTGTGCAAGTGAATAGTTGAAAATATCAGAATACGTCAGTTTTAACACATGAGCTAGTCTTTTAAATTCGAAATTTTAGACATTCATTTATTCTTTATAAATAGAAGTTCTCCCAATTGGAGAATAAAAATTGTTATTTTTAAACTTACTACTTCTATTTCAGATTATTCAGGGGGTGCATGTACATGTGTTTTTCTTGGATATGTTGTGTGATACAGAGGTCTAGGATGCAAATAATCCTGTTACCCAGGTAGTGAGCATAATACCCAACAGTTTTTCAATCCTTACTCCTCATCCTTCCTCCTCAATCTAGGAGTCCCCTGTGTCCATTGTTGTCATCATATGTCCGTGAGTGCCTAATGTTTAGCTCCCACATATAAGCGAGAACATGAGGTATTTGGTTTTCTGTTCCTGTATTAGCAAATTCCATTATGGGCATCATGCTTGAGGAAGAATTTATAATTAACTCCTCACAATCAATTGCAACTAAAAATAGTGGACAAATGGGCCCTCATTAGACCAACTAACTTCTGCATAGCAAAAGAAATTGTCAACAGAGTCAAGAAATAATCTGGAGACTGAAATAACATATTTGCAAGTTATGGGTCCAATAAAGGCCTAATATCTAGAATCTATAAAAAACTAAAATAATTCATCAAGTAAAACACAAATGACCCTATTAAAAATTGGGTAAAGGACATGAGCAGATATTTTGAAAAGCAACCAACAAATAATTGAAAAAAATTATCAGTATCGCTAATCATCAGAGAAATACAAATCAAAACCACAATGAAATACCATGTCGCACAAGTCAGAATGGCTATTAGTAATAAGTCAAAAAACAACAGATGCTAATATAATACCTTGTTAAACAGATTTGTGAAGGGAGCACTGGCATTCTTGAAGAGCTCTGTGATTGCTCTTATCTTACAGAAGAAACTGCAATCACTCAACTGGAAAAATTAAATGGAATGGAAATAATTGGATCCCAAGGTGGTAGGGACAAAGTGACAGCATTCAACCATCAAATGCAAGGTGGGTGTAGTTACAGTAAAGGACAGCAGAAGCAACGCAGCAATCAGAATAGTCTGACTTGTCTAGAGCTCTGGCACTGACAAATAAATAATGGTTTTCCTAGAAGTGAAATTAATACGAAGACCACTGCATCCTTACTTAATTTGTAGAAGCAGAAAAATTCCTGGTCAAGTGGACAAAAAACTAAATTGAATTATAAAAGCAGGATCACAACATCTCAATCATTTTCCAGGCTTGAGCCAGTTTACAGATCCAGAATCCATTTGAATGAAAGAGAGGCTGGGGCAGGCGCGGTGGCTCATGCCTGTAATCCCAGCACTTTGGGAGGCTGAGGTGGGTGGATCACAAGGTCAAGAGATCGAGACCATCCTGGCCAACATGGTGAAACCCCATCTCTACTAAAAATAAAATAATTAGCTCGGTGTGGTGGCACATGCCTGTGGTCCCAGCTACTCAGGAGGCTGAGGCAGGAGAATTGCTTGAATCCAGGAGGCAGAGGTTGCAGTGAGCCGAGTGCAGTGAGCCGAGATCGTGCCACTGCACTCCAGCCTCGCGCCTTGCGATGGAGCGAGACTCTGTCTCAAAACAAAAAACAAAAAAAAAAAAAAGAAAGAAAGAGAGGCTGGGTCCCCTTGAGGAAGGAACCCATTACACTACCAACAATTTATGCTGTTAATCTTTCTCCCGTCCTTTCCCAGGCACACCACTGGCCTTTTACCAGAGTATCTGTGCATTAGGGAAATGTAAATGATTAGATCTCTGGGGTACCACTGGGCACTGGCTATAAGCTGGTGTTGATTCTAGGGCACCTAACACACCACTGTGGTTCTCCAGTAAAGTAGGGACTTATGAAGTTCAGGTAATTAGTGGAGTTTTAACTCAGATTTTACTTAGAGTGGTTCCAGTGGGTCTGTGGTCATTTCCTTGATGCCAGACTGCATAATTGGCATAAACAACTTAGCACCTGTCAGAACCCTCACATTGGCTCCCTGACTGGTAGAGTCAGGACCACTACAGTGGGACAGGCCAAATGGAAGCCATTAGAGATGCCTGTTTTAGAAAAATGTTAAATCGAAAACAATATCGCATCCCTGGAAGTATTGCAGAGATTAGTACCACCATCAAGACCCTGAAAGATGCAGCGGTGGTGATTCTCACTATACCCTGTTCAACTATCCTATTTGGCTTGTTCGGAAAACAGATGAATCCTAGAGAATGGCAGTGGATTATCATAAGCTTAAGCAAATGGTGACTCTGATTGCAGCTGCTGTATCAGATGTGGCTTTATTGCTTAAACAAATTAAAATATCTTCTGGTACCTGCTATGCAGCCATTAATTTTGCAAAGATCTTTTGTTGTTGTTGTTGTTTTAATTTATGTCCATATGGCCCACCAGAAGCAATTTGCCTTCAGCCTTCAAGGCCAGCAATGTACTTTCATTGTTCCATCTCAGGGGTACCTCAATTATCCGGTTTTGTGTCATAATCTTGTTCAAAGAGATCTTGATTGCTTTTCTCTTCCACAAGAAATCACTCTTTCATTACCTTGATGACATTATGCTGACTGGATCCAATGAGTGGGAAATAGCAAACACACTGGACTTTTTGCTGAGATATTTGCACTCCAGGGGATGGGAAATAAAGCTGACTAAACTACAGTGACTTTCTACATCAGTAAAATTGCTAGGGGTCCAATGGTGTGAGGCATGTCAAGGTATTTCTTCTAAGGGAAAGGATAAGTTGCTGTATTTATCCCCTTCTACAACCAAGAAAGAGGTATAATGCCTAATGTGTCTATTTAGATTTCAGAGGTAACACATTCCTCATTTGGCTGTGTTAATCTAGTCTATTTATTAAGTGACCTGAAAGGCTACCAGTTTTGGGTGGGGTATAGAACAGGAGAAGGCTCTACCATAGGTCCAAGCTGCTGTGCAAGCTGCTCTTCTACTTGGACCATATGACCCAGCAGATCCAATGGTGCTTGAGGTGGCAGTGGCAGGTAGGGATAATGTTTGGAACCTTTGGCAGGCCCCATAGGTAAATCACAGCGGAGGCCACTAGGATTTTGAAGTAAAGCCCTGACATCTTCTGGAGATAACTACTCTCCTTTTGAGAGACAGCTGTTCCTCCGTGCCTGGGTTTTGGTGGAAACTAAACATTTGACTACCAGTCATCAAGTCACCAATTGACCTGAACTGTCTATCATTAACTGGGTACTTTATGTCCCTTCTAGACAAAAAGAGGGGCATATACAGCAGCATTCCATAATCAAATAGAAGTGGTATATACATAATAGGGCTCAAGCAGTTCCTGAGGGCACAAGTAAGTCATGTGACAAAGTGGCTCCAATGCCCACGGTACCCCCTGCTGCCACCCTGCCTTCTCTCCCCCAGTCCGCACCAAAAACCTCATTGGAAGTTCCTTATGATCAGCAGACAGAGGAAGAGAAGACTAGGGCCTGGTTTACAGATGGCACTGCATGATATGCAGGCACCACCTAAAAGCGGATAGCTGCAGCACTATAGCCCTCTTCTCAGACATCCCTGAAGGACAGTGGCAGTGCACTTTGCTTGTAAGGAGAAATGGCCAGGTGTCTGATTATGTACTAATTCATGGGCTGTAGCCAATTGTTTTGCCAGATGGTCAGGGACTTGGAAGAAGCATGATTGAAAAATTGGTGACAAAAAGATTTGGGAAAGAGGTATGTGGATGGACCTCTCTGAGTGGTTAAAAACTGTGAAGATATTTGTATTTCATGTAGTGCTCACCAAAGGGTGACCTCAGCAAAGGAGGATTTTAGTAATAAAGTGGATAGAATGACTTGTTCTGTGAACATCACTCAGCCTCTTTCCACAGCCACTCCTGTCACTGCCCAATGGGCCCATGAACAAAGCAGACATAGTGACAGGGAAGAAGGTTATGCATAGGCTCAGAAACATGGACTTCCACTCACCATGGCTGACCAGACTACAGCCACTACCGAGTGCCCAATTTGAAAGCAGCAGAGACCCACACTGGGCCATTGTTATGACACCATTCCTTGGGGTGATCAACCAATTACTTAGTAGGCTGATTTTATTGGACCTCTTCCATCATGGAAAGGGCAGTAGTTTTTTTCACTGGAATAGACATTTACTCTGGATTTCAGTTTGCCTCTCCTGCATTGAATGCTTCTGCCAAGACTACCATCCATGGACTCACGGAATGCCTCATCCACCATCACAGTAAGTCACATAGCATTGCTTCTGACCAAGACACTCACTTATGGCTAATGAAGTGTAGCCCTGGGCTCATGCTCATGGAATTCACTGGTCTTACCATGTTTCCCATCATGCTGAAGAAGCTTGATTAATGGAATGGTAGAATGGCCTTTACTGTTTCTCCTACAGCCAGGATTCACTGGTCTAGGAACCAAGCGGTAGATGTGGAAGTAGCACCACTCACTATTACCCCTAGTGACCAACTAACAAAATTTTTGCTCCCTATACCCACGACATTATGTCCTGGTGGCCTAGAGTTTCAGAGGGAGGAACGCTGCCACCAGGAGACACAACATACTTCTTTTAAACTGGAAGTAAAGACTGCTATGTGAACACTTTGGGCTCCTACTACTTCAAGTGAACAGGCTAAGAAGGGAGTTACAGTATTGGCTGGGGTGATTAATCTGGACTATCACAATGAGATCAGTCTACTACTCCACAACTGAGGTAAGAAAAATTATGCATGGAATAAAGAAGATCCATTAGAGTATCTCTTACCATTACCATGCCTGTGATTAAGATCATTGAGAAACTACAACAACCTAATCCAGGCAGGACTACAAATGACCCAGACCCTTCAGCAATGAAGATTTGAGTTACTCTGCCAAGTAAAAAACCATGACCTGCGAAGGTGCTTGCTGAAGGCAAAGGGAATACAGAGTAAGTAATAAAAGAAGGTAGTCATCAATAGCAGCTACAGCCACATGGCCAGTTGCTAAAAACAAAAACTGTAATTATCATGAGTATTTTCTCTTTATTTTGTTAAAAACATGTTTGTGCATGTACCCACTTGTATTAAAAATATCTTCATTTTACTTCCTTTATTTTTTACTTATCATGTGACATAAGATTTATTGACTCCATATCAGAATTTAAATGTCGTTAACTTTATGTAATAGCATTTAGGTTAAGAATTATCATGCTTCCAGCGGTATAAAGGATATGTGTGTTTCATTCAGTATATTTTTGACTTTATCATTGTCTTTTTTGAAGATTATGTATAATTTCAGGAGATGTGTATGGGTGCAAGTTGACAATATGTGGACTGGTGATGGTTAATATTGAGTGTCACATTGATTGGATTGAAGGATGCAAAGTATTGTTTCTGGGTGTGCCTGTGAGGGTGTTGGCAAAATAGATTAACTTTTGAGTCAGTGGCCTGGGAAAGGCAGGTCCACCCTCAATTTGGGTGGGCACTATCTGATCAGCTGCCAAGATGGGTAGAATAAAGCAGGGAGAAGAAAAAGGAAAGAGCAAACTTGCTGAGTCTTCCAATCTTTTTTCTTCTGTGTTAGATGCTTCCTGCTCTCAAACACTGGACTCCAAGTTCTTCAACTTTTGGACTCTTGGACTTACATGAGTGGTTTTCCAGGGCTCCCACGTCCTCAGCCACTGATTGAAGACTGCCCTGGGGGCTTCCCCATTTTGAGGTTTTGGGATTCAAACTGGTTTTCTTTCACTTCAACTTGCATTTAACCTATTGTGGGACTTCAGCTTGTGATTGTGTGAGTGAGTATTCCTTAATAAACTCCCCTTTATATATACGTCTATCCTATTAGTTCTGTCCATCTAAAGAACCTTGACTAATACAGAGCAAACGTGATTATTATATAAAAAGGAGTTAAAAGAACACAATCTAGTTTCAAAGATAAACAAAATAAAAAGTAAAATAGACCAATTATTCTGAAAACAATGTTATGGCCAGAGCTGTTTCACCTCGTAAAAGAAATTAAATCTTGTATGTGGGAAGTCAGTTAAACTTTTAAAAAGAGATGGCTGTTTAGGGGAGTAGAGAATCCCATGGGCATTCAGGATCAAGGGGTCCTTTGCAAAGTCTCCATATGGGGAGAAACAGAAAAAAGGCAAAAACAGCAAGCAAAGATGAGACTATAAATAGGATATCCATGGAAGGTTGAAAATTGACTCTTTTGTTATTTGCTTTTGTGATTGCTTGAAGTCTCCAATTTTTTCACATTGGTACTTTGGGTGTTTCTCTGGGCCAATATAAGTAAACTCATTAGTTACCCAGGACTTTACTTGAGTATAATTAATCAAAGAGTCTATTCTAGTGATCTTCTCTGCCAAAGGAGTAGAAAGAAGTACAGCGTAATGTTCCTCCCAATCTGAGCTCGAGAGGGAGAAGGAAAAGTGCCTTCATCAGTACTACATTCTGTGGGTTCCATGGGTTGAATTAGAGGTGTCCTAGTTCACAGGGTTGGGCCTCTGACAGTTGCTTCAGTTCCTGTTGGAAATGGGTCAAATAAGTTACATGTTTAATCAAATCTGAGGTTTCTTGGTCCTGCAAGAAATTATTGGTATGAAAAGGTGATCAATACATTATTTCAAAGGGGCTTAATCCCAGGTTTGAATGGGTGTTTCTATCATGTAGCAAGGCTATGGAAAGAAGAGTAATCTCTTCTGACAGAAGATTACAGAACAATCTATTGAGACAGTTTTCTGAGGTGCTTTTTGATAATATCATTTGTCTTTTCTACCTTTCCTAAGGACTGTGGCCTCTAAGGACAATGAAAATGGTATGGTATGCCCAGTGCTTTTGAGACCCTCTGAGTTACAGCTACCTTGAATGAGGGAGGGGCCATTGTCACTCGAGAGGTACTTAGGGAGTCCAAAGCAAGAAATTATCACATTAATTAGTACCGTTATCTTTCAAAGGCTTTCTCTGTCCAACATGGAAATGACTCTGCCCAGTTAGTAAAGCTATTTACCCACAGTAGGAAGTAATGGATGTCCCTTGTTTTTGGCAGATGGGTGAAATTCATCTGCCAATCTTCCCCCAGGTAGTCTCCCATTCGTTGTGTTCCAGGGAGGATAAGCTATCACTTGAGGGGATTATTTTTAAGGTAAGTCTCACAGCTTTAATAACCTGTTTGGGCATAGTTAGCAGATTTTTACCTGAGAGTAACCTCTGGGCCAGTTGATAGGTTTTATCCTTACCTAGGTAGAAGTCTGGTGAAGTATTTTGAAAACTTTTCATTGGCTAGAAGCTGGTAGATGAAGTTTGCTGTCCTTGGATTGTAGCCATTTTGAGTTGAAAGGTGTATCCCTGAGAGGCGGCCAATTCTATTTCCACAGGAGAATATTGGAGTTTTATTTCCTTTATGGAGCACTCTCAGATAAGAGGGGCCTCATGCAGATCAGGAATCTGGGGTCCTCTCACAGTCAATTTAGTTGCTTGGTTTGTCAGCTTATTTTCCTCAGCGATTTCATCTGTCCCCTTTTGGTGGCCCTTACAATGCATTACTGCCACTTCCAAGAGAAGGAAAACCAAAGATAGTAGTCTTTTAATTTTCTGAAGGTATTCAACAGGAAACCCATTTGCTGTGAGGAAGTTACTCTCCAGATATTGACATGGGCGTGCAAGACTAGGAAAGCATACTTACAATCAGTATAAATGTTAACTTTTACTTAATTCAAGTGCCCTTGTGAGGGCAATTAGGTCAGATAGTTGAGCACTTGTGCTCAAGGTGAGAGGCATGCCTACAGTAGTGTCATTCAGGGTGATTACTGCATACCCTGCTTTATGGATCCCTTGTTCTCTTAAAAGTAATGGCAAAAAACACAATTACCTTTGCACCAACCTAATAAAAAAGAAATTGTATTTATAAAGGGAGTCTAGTCTGGGTTCTCTAAGGAGATTTCATTTAGGTCTTCTCTGGCCATATCGATTTGCACTACTATCTGTTCACAGTCATGTTCAAGCTCTCCAGCTTTCTCTGGGTTAAAGGCAGCTGGCTTTAGGGAGGGACAGGTTCTTCACTGGATTGCAGGTCCCTCCAATAGCAAAGCTTGATATTTGAGTAGGTAGTTATTCATTAGACAGAGACTCCCTTTAGAAGATGGCAGTCCTGCTGTCTTATGTGGGGTATAAATGGTTAAGTTATTCCTCATGGTTAACTTAGGAATCTGTTACCAGAAAGGCTAATACTGCAACTGCCTGGAGGCAGGCCAGCCAGCTATTAGCTACCAAATCAGACTCCTTGCTTAGATAGCTTATGGGTTTCTGGGCTGGGCCTTGAGTCTAGGTTAGAACTCCCAGGACCATTCCCTTTCTTTCTAATACATAAAGATTGATTGTCTTCCCCTTGGGAAGATTAAGAGTTGGTGCCTCAAGCATGGCTTGTTTCAATTAGTTAAAGACCAGTTTAGACCCTGGTTTCCAAATTAGGAAGTGACTCTTAGCTGCCTGAGTTTCCTTTATCAGGTGATATAAGGGACGAGCTATCTCATCACATCCAGGTATCCATAATCTGCAGAATCTTGTAATGTGAGAGCAAAAGGAAGAGATAAGCTTAATCCTTTCATTGTCTAGTACCCTGGTCCCCTCTGAAAAAAACTAAACATAGGTACTTCACTGAATTCTGATAGAGCTGAGTCTTAGATTTTAAGACCTTATATCTTCTGTTAGCCAGAAAATTAAGAAGAGTCTTACTGCCTTCCTAAAGGGAGATTTCCTCAGTTAAGGTGCAGAGGAGAATGTCATATACATATTTTTAAACTTTAACCTGAGGGTAGAGGAACTAAGAGAGATCATGTAATAATGCCTGCCCAAACAGGTTGAGGATGTCTTGGAATCCCTGAGGTAACACCATCCAGGTTAGCCAGGTGATCTGGTTGGAAGAATCCTTGAACACAAACACATATTGGGAGCCAGGGTATAGTGGTATGCAGAAAAGGAATTCTTTAGTTCCAGGACTGTGAACCATTTAGTGCCCTCAGGTATTTGAATTAGCAGGGTATAGGGATTGGGAACCACCAGATGAATTGGAACCACAGCTTCATTAGTGAGGCACAGATTCTGGACTAGGCTTCATTCCTCATTGAGTTTGTTTACTCCAAATACCAGGATACTACAAGGGCTGTTTCAGGGTTTGAGGATGCCCTGCATCTTCGAGTTATCACTAATGGCTTCTAGCCCTTTTCTAACTTCTGGTTTTAGAGGATATTGTCTTTGGCTAGGGAAGAAGGTGGAATCCCTAAGATGAATCTGGACCAGTATGGCAGCTGTGGCTCAGCCAACTTTCCTTTGAGTTGACCAAGCTCTTTGATTGATATCTGTCTTCACGAGGGGGAGACAAAAAGTCTGTCTTGGAGTCATAAGGATGGTAGGTCCCCATATGAGCTAACAGTAGTTATCCATGCTCAGCAGAGTAGTTGGGCTTTCAGGCAAGATTAAAAAGGCAGGGATAAACAAGAGGTCTTCTAAGCTACAATTAAGTGGTTGGGGAAGACATTGAGTTAAACGTTTTTCTGAGATGCCCCTTATGGTCATGGTAAGAGAGCAGGGGAGAACTGGATTGATGAGAAGAGCAGAAATGGCTGCTCCAGTATCTAGGAGGAGATCCACCTTTCTCCCTTCACCCTTAAGAATCACTCAGGGCTTCTAGATTTTAATGGTGATCTAAACTATAGAAGCTAAGAAGTAGAACCCTAGGACCTGTCAGTTCTGCTAGACCACTTGGGAGACTGGCTCTGGACCTAGTGATCTGCATCTCCAGGGATAATCCATCCTCCAGTGGTCCCCATCACAGATTGGACAGGGTAGAGGTGGCTTCCTCATGCTGCCTGGCAGTCCTTTTTAAAATGTTCTGGCTCGACACATTTGTAACAGTTATCAGGTGTATCTTGGGTGTTCTGAAATTTGAGAGCCTGCAAAGCAGCCATTACATCCTCTGCCTTTTTCTTTAATCTCCTCTCTCTCTCTCTCTCTCTCTGGCTTCCTCATGATCCCTATTGTAAAACACCAAGGTGGCCACTTTCAGGAAGTTCTCTAAAGTACTGTCTGGTCCCATGGGCCATTTCTGCAGCTTCTTCTTGATACCAGGGGCTGCCTGAGTAATAAACGTATCCTTTAGGATTGGTTGTCCTTTGATTGAATCAGGAGATAGTGCTTTATTAAGGCCTATCTTAGCCTTTCTAGGAAAAAAGTATGATTCTCATGTGATCTTTGGTCTCTTATAGATGGCTTGGAATAATTGAGAAGCTTAGTTCTAGTCCTTTGTAAGCCCTCCAATATGCACACCTGCAAGGATTTCCTCCTCCATTCTCTCATGTTATCCTTGGGGGTTCCATTTAGGGTCCTCCAAGGGTTCTGCTGTTCCTCGGATTGGATAAGGCCCATTCTACTCAGTGGTAGGGTTTTATTCAAAAGTAACATAACATTCTTCCAGGAGAATTCAAATGCTTTGGTTAAATTCTGGGAAGCCTGTCTTAAGTCCTGTAGAGAAAAAGGAACCTGGACCTTAATAGGGCCATAGACACATGGTATCCATTGCGAGGCATATTCACATGGCACCCATTGTGAGGCTTAAAATCAGGATTTATACAGTGGGACAAACTTGAGAGGAAATGTGAATAGAGAGGATGGGGTGCACCAAGAGGAAAAGGACTGGAGGGAGCTGACTGCCCCACTGGAAGTAACTCTGGGATTTGCTTCCCTAGTCCCTTGTGATTGCCCTTTGCAGCCTCTCCTGAGATGGCCACTAGGAGGACTGAATTAATACTACAACATTGGCAGAAAGGCCTAGTCAGCAGGGATGTCCTACTTACCTGTGCTTTGCCGTAGCTTTTTGCTGTTAACTGTCTCTGGGTCCTTTGGATCTAGCTTTCTTTTTAGGGTTCCAAACTGAAGTTTGTATAATACATTGGAGTATTTGGGATATACACTGGAGTAAAGTGAAGCTATGGAAACAGATCCTCCTAAAACAAGAGAAAGAAAGAGAGTCTCGGGAATTGGGGAGATGACCTAATAAGGTGTCTTTCAGGAGAAAAAATAATTAATCCATTGCTTAGAAAAGCTCCCTGTATTCATGGGACTATGTTGATTCCTGATATGGTGATGGGGGAAAACAAACCTAAATGCAAGGGAAGGAAGGTACTTGGGAGAAGTAGCCTTTTGCCCTATGCCAATGAGCTTTTTCAACAGGGGAAAGAGGACTCAAAATCATAACATTCTCCTTGCTTCTAAGAATAGACAGAAACCATATTGTCTTGAATTATACTCCTGATGACTGAGCCAAATGCACATTCTACCCAGTTATGTATCTCTGTGATTGGTAACAACAGCCTTTACATTGTGTATACACATGCACACACACACATAGATAGCAGCTATGAAAGAAAAAAAATTAAATGAGATAGAAAAAGTTGGATGTCCTAGTGCTAACAACCTAATGGGATGTTGGGGACTGGAATCAGTCCAGAAGCCTTTGAGTAACACCAATGTGTAGCCTCAGCCAGAGACCCTCAATTGTCCAAGAACCTACTTCCAATTCTATGCTATGACTAGACCTTCATTAACAGAAACCAGATTGTAAAAAAGCCAACATTCCCAATAAGTGAGTGTGATGGGGAATTAATAAAATTCTCTCCAGCAATTCTGTTCCCTTTAACCATGCTATCCAAGTGATGGGTCAGCACCCACTTACTCTTCTGACAATCCTTGATGAGACCCCCAAAATGTTGCAGGTTTTGTAGTTCAGTGAGCTGGAAGAGAGCTCCCAGTGGCTTTTTCTCCCCCATTGCTGGATGAGCAGGAGGAAGAGTTACTATGTTACAGGATTCATTCAGTGCTGCTTTGACAACTGAGCATCTCTGCAGCCACCATGACCTCTACCCAGGGCCTTGCTCAGGCCTACCAGGCTTGCTCCAACTCCTTGGCCTGCCAGGATGCACTTAGCTTGCACCACTGGCCCAGATATTGTGCCTGCCACAGCTCCACACTTAGCCCATGGCTGGACCAGGTGTGCCACAGCAGCTTCCACTTTGGATGCTGGCATCTAGATGAGGGACACCCAGTGGTGCCTGAAAACTCAGAGATGCCAACAACTGTTGAGCCCCATGGAGTATTATGGCTTTTGCTCGGGGTTGTCCTAAGGTCTGAGCCTCTAAGAAATGTTACAGCTCCCTCTTGCTTTTAATGCCTGCAGCTCAGTGAACAGGAGAATGTTAGAGATCATTTGCTTTTGCCACCTGCAGCTCAGTGAGCCCTGGGTTCTTGTCCCACAGGAATAAGCTATGTGGACACTGGAGAGTAAATAGGGCAGAGAAAATTTTATTGGTTGACTGAAGTAAAGCCCTCAGCAGAGAGGGAACCTGAATGTGGGTAGCTCCCTGTGTGGCGGAGTCTGGAGTTTTTATGTGCTCAGGAGGGAGTATGTGCTGATTTGTCCATGGGTGATCTCGGAAAAAGCACCATTCAATTGGTTGAAAGGCATCAAGGAAGTTCTCACTCTGGCCATCAACTGCATCTGGAATCAGCAGCTTAGTTTTCAGCCTTCAGTCTGTCTTTGGCTTGAAGATCAGGCCTCACTGGTGACCCATCCCTGTTTGCTTAGGAGTCTGTCTGTCTTTTGCTGCTAAAAGTGATCTGCCCGACTCAGCCTACCAACGTGCTAGGATTACAGGAATAAGCCACTGTGCCCACCCACTCATTCTTTTTTAGTGCTAATTCTATTGTCTAGAAGTATTTACTGTAAACTATGAATTTTGAGTGATAATGACGTGTCAATGTGTTACCAAAATGCCAGAGGTTTGGTCTGGGTCTCATTGCTCACCGTACAGAAATTCAATCACAGAGACAATAAGTATTGCCAGGAAATAAGGCATTGGAAAGTGCTACAGCTGAAGAGTTAGGATATCAGTCTCAAAACAGTCTCCTCAACTGGATAAATTTAGGGGTTTACATAGCAGAGAAGAAATGTAACTATGTGTTTGAAAACAGGACTGGGGGGGCTAAGTATGATGAGTTTGTCAACAAGCAGGTTGTTGGTTAGGTAATTATCATGAGTGAGGGGACTTGGGTCTCATTGTCTAAATGTGGTAATCTAGTTAAGTTTTAGTTCCTTGATGCTATCTGGGAGGCCTGAAAGTCAGTTTCCTGAGGAAGAAACTCAGATAAGACAAATGTAAGTTTCAATCTTAAGAGTAGGAGGGTTAATTTCTATGTATCGAAAACCCAGTAAATATCAGTTCTATGTGACAGTTGAGCCAGTTTCAAATACAGTTCATAAACTGTAAAAATGTACAACTCTAAAGGGGGATGTTTACGATGAGAGAGATTACGTGTGTGTGTGTTGGTGGGGACAGGAGTATATGGGAATCCTCTGTACTTCTGCTTAATTATTCCTAGGAATCTAAAACTGCTTTTAAAAATAAAGTCTATTTAAGAGAAAGAAATGACCTGGAGATTCACTAGTAACTGAAAAGATTGGTTTAGGAAGCTCAGATACTCAGAGAAGGAGACTCATCTCCATGGGACATAACTGCTACCAAATGTTCACAATTGCCTATTTCTTATCCTCTTCCCTGTTTTGACAAACCTTTGGTCAGGCTTCTCTCTTTCCTAAAGGCTTCTTAACTCCGCTGCTCTGAAGCCTAAACAAGCACTAAAACATGTAACAGGCTCTCATATTAGTCTAGCTTGAGAATAGGCTGGCCACAGAGAGATACTTCTCCTGCTTTACCCTGCTACCCTGCTGATAATTTCTCCCAATTTTCTTAATTTATCCTTATTTACTGCCCTCCTTTTCTATAAATTGAATGACTCTTTCCATTTGATTTGAAATGTTTGCATTTCTTGACTTTGAATTATTCTCCTTAGTGTAATAGTATTTCTAATCAAACTTTCCTTATTTAAATTCAGATTTGTTTTCATTTTGCAGTGGATATTTTATTAAATATGATTAAAATAACAGGTTCTGAAACAGTAGTTATGATAACCCTGTTAAAAGTTTTAGACCAAAAGAAAACTGAGAGGTTATCTATCCAACATACTCATTTTAGAATGTAAAACTATTATTTCAAAGAAAAAAATAGAGTTTTAGTAATTTGCCTAAACTAATTCATGCTAAAATGAAACTTGTCATAGATTAGCTAGTAGCATAACTTGACAAAATTCTCCTTTTACCACATCTAATGTACCCATGCAAAGATTCTTTACCAGTTACCTGAATTCAGAAAGACAGGGCACTCACATATTACCAGGCAAAACAGATTTATTACTCCCAGAGAGACAGCAGGGAAAAACAGAAGCCTAGAATCCATGACAAGTCAGTCTACCAAGCTCAGGAAAGATGCCCAGGGCAGATGGAATTTTGTCTGGTAACCACTAATCCTTTAACTAGAGTGAAAGGATTACAGTTTGGCCTTTGCCAATATATTGAATAATTGGAATCATACAGTAAGTAGCCTTTTCAGACTATTTTTTTCACATATCAACACATTTATATATAGGATTCATCTGTTTTGTTGTCTATGTTGCTTAATAGTTTATTTTTAATCTCAGAATAATATGTAATTGTATGGCTAAAGCACAGTTCATAGATTCAGCTGTTGCTTCAACTTGTTGATGAATACGAATGAAACTTCTGTAATATTCATATGTAGTTTGTGTGTATGTGTGAAACAGGTTTACAGTGCATAGATTACCACTTCAGTCTGCTGCATCTTGGGCTGCAATTTTTACTGTTTCATAAGCCCAATGAGGCAGAACATCGACAGTAGAAGTTGAAGGAAGTAAATTTATTATTAATAAATAGGCAGCAAGGGACAGTAAAAGCCTAGGGTTTTTGATGAGTCAGTCTCTAAGGCTCAGGCACGTTAACCATAGTAGATGGAAACTTATCTGCACATGCCACAGCTCAGAGGCCCCAAAGAGCACTCCGTACTGGGGTTATATACTTGGCTCATGGATCTTGAGTGTTGCAGAATATCCTGCTATAGGAGGAATAAGGACATAGACTGTGATATGGTTTGTATGTTTTTCCCTTCCAAATCTCATGGTTTTGTTTTTTGTTCATGTTTTGAAACAGGATCTCTCTCTGTTACCCAGGCTACAGTGGCAGATCTTAGCTCACTCCAGCCTTGAACTCCTGAACTCAAGCAATCCTCCTGTCTCAGCCTCCCAAAGTGCTGGAAAGACATGTGTCACAAATCTCATCCTAAAATATCATTTTCAGCATCGGAGATGAGGCCAGTTGCAAGGTATTTGGATTAGTGGTAGGATTCGTCATGAATGGTTTGGAGTTGTTCTCATGGTAATGAATGAGTTCTCACTCTATGAGTTCATATGAGATCTGGCTGTTTAAAAGAGCCTGGAACTTCCTTTTCTCTCTTGCTCCCTCTCTTGCCATGTGACGTGCTGGCTTCCTTTGCCTTCCATTATTATTGAAAGATTCCTAAGAAACTCACCAGAAGCAGATGCTGGCACAATGCTTTCTGTATAACCTGAAGAACTGTGAGCCAAATAAGCCTCATTTCTTTATAAATCCAGTATCTCGTATTCCTTTATAGCAATGCAAATGGACTAACACAGCCTGGGATATACCAGACACCTCCTTCTTACCTCATAATGTTGTATTGTTGGTATATCCTGTGGTTATGCTAAAATTTATAAGCATTCAAAAAATCGCAAAAAGGAGGAGCAAGAACTGTGTCAGCCAAAGCCATCTAGGGACCCATCCTACAATCTTTTATCAATATGAGCAAAATTCAAATTTACCCATGGTTAATTTTGCTAAAAATTTGTTTTTCTAATGTTATTTTTAAAATATGGGTATTTATAATTTTATTTTACAAATTTATTCTTTTGTGTTCTTCCATTAACTATATACAAATATACATATGTATACACACATATTTCATATGCATATTTCATATACATAACCTTATATAGTGCATATAGTGCATATATTATACACACTATATATGTGATGTATTCACTATTCAAGGATAAAGTAGATATAAATCACAAAAGAAAACAAAAAGTATGTATCTATATGTGTGTGTATGTATATATATTCAAAATATATATTCAAAATTCCTTATTTGAAAACCGTAATATTCTGAAAAAAAAGTGTTTTTACTGATGTTATAAAATTTTGTGTGACATGAATTTAATGTACTTTATTCTATATATTGTGAATATTCATAAACATATTGAAAAAATGTATATATAATATACACACATGCACACACACACACACACACACACATGCACATAGGTTTATAAATTGAAAAAAAGAGAGATTACTTCATACATCCAGGTCTGTAAATCCTAATCTAAAAATCCAAAACCAATAATATGCTGACAAAAAAAGTGTTTATTACTGATGCTATAAAATTTGATTTGAATTGAATTTAATGTACGTTGAGTCTCTATTTGTGAGTACTCCTAAACTTATTTGAAGAAGCATGAATATGTTTGATGGGGGTGTTTTCTTAGACCCTAAATGTTGTATTATATAACATAAGGTACACCTACATATTACTTCTATTTTGGAAATAAAAAAAAAATTAATTACAAATTATATCTACACCTAATATTTTAGAATGAGGTTTTCTGGATCTACGTATATATTGTTACATACAATTCTTAAGATACATTTACTGAGTTTCTTTTAAAAGGGGATATAATGCAGCTATATTATCTAAGTGTTACTTATGACAGTCAGTGATATTGCTTCACTAAGTAATAGAAAACATTTCGCCTTTTTAATCAGTGTTTGTATTTTGTAAAAACATGCTCACAATAACTGAATGCCCAGAAGTTCTTTCTTATATCAAAAATTGTAGTTTATTGTAGCAGTTAATAGGCTCTTAAAATATAAAGATAAAATCAAAGAAGCAATTGTCAAAACTTGTTTAAAATATCTACTTTTTTTATTTTGTATAAACATTTAAAAATATTTTTCTGTTTCATAATACTTTTGTTAGTGTTTCTTCTGTTAATTGTTTTAAACATGATTTCTTGATTTTGTCTCTCTCTTCTTTTGAAAAATGACTCTTTCATCAGGTACATGTTTCTCAACAACATTATTCCAAAATATTATTTATTGATTGATACAGTATTATTAATAAAACTAATTGTAAAATGTTCTATATCTGTTCTTTTTAAAGTTTGTATTTCTTAAAACCCCTAATACTTCACTTTCAATTATATGTACTTACTCATCCAATTATAGTACAGGTGACTAAATAAACACATCTGGCTCATCAGAAAACTTGAACCTTCCCCAAGCAAGTCACAGAATAGAATTCAATGTATAACTTTTCTCTGAAATATGACCTCATAGACGGAAGTGACTCATGTCTATGTTCCATCCCCCACATACTTTAACAATTTAAAGCAGTCTCTTATCTAATTCAGATATGATCATCTATGTTGCTTCCTCTTGAATCTAGGATGGCTTATGACTACAATGTGGTCATTATGGCTTTCAAGGCTAGGAGAACAAGTCAAATAATTTCTACTTGGTTATATTTAGAGATTTACTCTGGGGAAATCCATATCCGCTGAGACTGCCATGCTGGAGAGGCCATGTATTTGTGCTCTAGTCAAGAGTGCTGGCAGAGTTTCTGGATAACAGAAGGCATTATCTGCCAGCCATGTTTGGCAGCCATTATGGATGCCTAGACTACTCAAGTTTTCAGATCATTGTAGCTCCAGCTGACATTTAACTGAACAATATGAGGCATCCCAAGAGAGGTCTCCAGCAGCACTTTGCACAAATTCCTGAACTACAGAAGTTAAAAGCATAGGAGAAGAGTCATTGTTTTACACCAATAAATTGGGATAGCTTGGTACTCAGTTACAGCAATTTAAAATATTTTAGATCTACTCGTATTTATAATAACATCATCAATTATTAAAATTAAGCTCTTTACTCAAGCAATTTCACAAAACATGCATGATGATGAAAATATTTATGAATGGTATGGTATGACATTTTTCATTGAAACTCATTTTACAAGATTTATTTCAAAAATGGCTACTGTTAATATTGAGTTTTTCTATTATTCTGGTAATTAATTATTGTTCATTAATTTCACTATTTGATATTTGCAAGAAACACGAATTAAGCATTATTTATTGATGCAGAAATAAATGATTAGAGAATACATACATTTTCAGACAGCACACCTGGCGAATGAGAGATCTACCTAATCTAAAAGCCTTTCATTTTTAAACTATGGTGTATTCAGAAAAGAAAGTCATATTTATTAAGTTTGCCATGCATATCCTATATTAGATGTTTGACAAAATTATGTTTTAAAATCATGGCTTCTCTTTTTTTTTATTTTCTGCTGATACTTCTCATTAGAGTATATTTTTATATATTCTGAAAAGAGTACGCTTATTTTAAGTTTGTTTATATCATAAAAATAAATGGCTTTGAATTTTTGCTGAACAGGTGGCACAAGCCAATCAGTTATTGTTTGGGACATTAAAGAGGTCCAGCTTTTAGACAGTGGGATGACTATAAAAATGTTGCCTGTAGTAAGATTACTCATTTATCTTTGTGGCATATTTAGAAACTGAGGGTTATTTAAATAATTCATGTTCTGTAAAACCTTGACAAATGTGTATCATAGCATGGCTCACATATTAAAGGGTACCTTTTAGGCCATTTTGCTAAATGAAATTTATATCTTATTTTGAATATAATTTTCCCAGTATATATAGTTTTGGAAAATAAATGATAGGTATCTTGGTGGCATCAATATAATAAACATTTCAAATTTTGTGCAAAATTTGAAAGGAGACTAGCTGGTATAGACATCTTAAAAGAACACTCTGGTAAGACAAATATTTCTATTTTTTTAGAGACATTTGTGTATTGTAAACCATATCAATATTATTTTTACTAACTACTTTTAAAGAACTCTCAGAAGTGGGTTGTTTTGAAATAATCCACAGAACCAGTTTTGTTTTCAAGTAGATTGTGATTTAAAAATTTTTGATTTTCTTGGAATCTAGAAAGCAATGCAAAAATTAAAATGCTTATGCTGATGAGTTTTTTGAGAATAAATTCTTTCCAGATGCAGTAGTAGATTGCAATAGGAAAGATACACAATGTATATTCTAAAGAGATAAAACCTTGCTATCAACCACTGTCTTATCTCCATTTTCTCTGACATGTCATATAGTTCCTAGAGGCTAATATTTGCTAAATCAAAGGTCATCTTTGATTCTATTTTGTCTACCCATCATTTCCTTTGGTGATAGCTCATTGATCTTTCAGTACTTCAAAAACCACTATTTATTAGGGCAACATTTTCTTCCGTCTTTCTGTGGATCTCTTACTACCATGGGAAATTTCTCATTCACATGGAAATATTCCAGCACCATGCAAGAGTAAGTGAAAATTTGCATCTATCTAATGCTTTCCATAGGTATGACATATACTTATTTCTTTTTCTGGGAACATGATACTTCTATAAGATACTATTATAGGAAGAGAACACACTTCTCTACCTGCTTTTAAATCTTACAAACTGGGAATTCTGTAACCCACCAGTAGAACAACATTGTTCATTTATGTTCACAAAAAAATTATCTTCAATTCCAATCACCTGAATTCTGCATAATGCTTTTTAACTATTATTGCTTAACTTCTTTTATATACATTAGCAATTAACAATTGGGATTTTAAATTAAACACACAAAGTCATTTACAATAGTGTCACAAAATGAATATTTTAGGTGTAAATATAATATATACAAAACCTAGTGTGCAAAACTAAGACTCTGATGGAAGAAATCCAAGAAAGTCTAAAAATGTGAAATGTTATTCACAGTCATGTAATGGAATATTCAATATTAAGGTCTAATTTTTTAATCCATCTTAATATATGGATTAAATATAATACCAATGAAAATCCTGGCAAGTTATTTTATGAATATTGGAAAACTGCTTTTAAATTTACATTGAAAGAAAAAATACCCAAAGGAGTCAATACAACAATAAAGAGGAAAACATTGGAGAAATCACACGCTACCAATGTACAAAACATATCAATTAAAATCAGCAAAATGTTGTAACTAAAGGAAATAGACAGATTATAATTAAACAGAAATAATGTCCATTATCACCAGTCGTTGTGAAATTGAAAATTAAAACAACAAGGAGACATCACCACACACTACATAAAATGATTACAATCCCCAAAACCTGACAGTGCTAAATACTGGTGAGAATGTAGATCAAAAGGAGTACTCATTCATTGCTTGTGAAAATGCAAAATGATACACTTTGGTAGACAGTTTCTCAATCCCTTACATAGCTAAATATAGTTTTGTTAGATGATCCTTCATTTGTTCTTCTGGATACTTAATTGGTTAAAATAAAAAAAACTCAAACATAAACTTACATGCTTACATTTATAACAGCTTTATTCATAACTTCCAAACTAAAAGCAATCAAAATGACCCTCAAATGCAAATGGAAATACAGATTGTGGTACATCTGTACAAAGGAATATTATTCTGCAATAACAAGAAATAAATTACAAAGCAATAAAAATATGAAGAAATCTAAATGTGTATTGATAAGTTTGAAAAGAACAATTGCATTGATAGCAACTTTGCAACATTTTTGCAAGAGTGAAATAATTGAGGCATTAAAAGTGTTAGTCATTGATAGGGATTTGGGGTGAGGGATGGGTAATTAAAACACAGGTGCTTTGGGGGAGCTAATTTATTCTGTAGGATACTGTACTAGTGGACATTTTATGAACTTTGCAAAATCCAAAGAACTTCATAGCCGAAAGAATGAATTGTAATGTGTGTATACAGCCTGAGACAACAAAACTATCTGTATTACAAAAGAATAAAAAACCTCACTGGAGGTCATGGAAGAAGGGATGATGGCATAGGTAACTTTGGGAATGATAATGATAATGATAGAGGCAAAAGGAGGTGCACATAAGCATTATACTCTAGTTGATAAAGTAGTTAAGTAAGTATGGATTAACAATTGTCACAGTGCCATATGTTTTGATTGGAATGAAATGATTAAGAAAAAGAAAGGGAGATAGTGGGAGTCAGTTTGTCACTGTGGGATTGGGAACTCATAGATAAGCAAGGCGAGAAAAGAAGAATGACCCATATGGTAATGAATTAAAATTGGAGACATCATTATAAACTCATTTTTAGCTTAATAAAGATATAGTTGTGTGTGTGTATATATATATATATATATATATATATATGAATGACATATCTACATATCTATGACTATATATGTAGTGTTTGAATTAATTCATGTCTATGCATATATCTATGAATATATACATATATTCATATATATGCATAAATTATTTACATCTTAATTTTAGATTAAACACAATACCAATTAAAATCCCAGCCATTTCATTGATATTGAAAAACTGATTTTAAAGTTACATTCAAACAAAAAAATATCCAAAGGAGACAATGTAATAATAAAGGAAAATAACACTTTGTGACATTTTATATATCTAGATCTCTCTATCCATCTATCTAGTCATAGACATATGCACAAACATGGGTTAATTCAAGCATATATATTTTTCTCTCTGTCACCAGAGAGGGACTGAGCCCTTGGGAACAATGGGCACCCAGACCTTAGTTTCTAATACTGTTATCCAATAAAAAGCACTATGGCTCTTTGAAGAAATGGTTAATTTTATGGCTGGGAAAGAAAATACATAATGTAAGCCTGGCATTTTGCAGTGGAAGCAAGTGAGAAAATGCTAAAACAAAAATTGATAGAAACATGTGAAAAGAATACAGGAGTCATCTGAAAGAGCTCACGGTAGCCAAACTGGAGAAACTGAAGCAAAAAAGTAGTAGTGGGAAATAATACAAAGGATAAATGAAACATTTGTGAGTCTTTCTGATATAAATAAATGATTGAGTACATCAATGGGAGAGAAGATACAAATTCCGTGAAGAAGTTCAAATAATTTATGTAGATACAGCACCATCAAGGATCATAATCATGAGTTGTGTATAGCGTAACTTTTAAAGTGTGAGCTGTGCATAACAACTTTCTGCCAAAGTGTACAGTGTGTAAAGATTTTTAAATGTAACTTTACTATCAAACAACCTGACAAATGCTACCTCAGCGAAGTTATCAAAGTTAGCATTGTCAGTCATAAAAAATGTTGATAGAATGTGCATTTAATATGATGTAATACAAATGATTCTTTAGTTACATGGTTTTTCTCTCCCCAGAAATCAAAGCCACACTCTTAATGATAAGAAAAACGTTAGACAAATTCCAACTAGTGATATCCTGGAAAATGCCTCATTTCAAATCTGGCAAGCTTATCAAATTGAGTGAATTCTGAGAAACTGTAACAGATGAAAAGGTTAATGAGAAATGACAACTAAATGTGACTCTCTTCTATATGTGAACTTAGAAGAGAAAACATACAATGGGTAAATACTTCAAAAACCAAAATAAACTGTGGACTTTATTGAGTGTATTAATATTTGTTTATTAATGATAACAAATGCAGTAATGTAGGATATTAATAACAAGGGAAACTGAGTGAAGGGTATATGATAAACCTCTTCACTATTTTTCAATTTTTCTGTAAATCTAAATTTTTTTTTTCAAAGAAAGAAAAAGAGAGAAAAGAAGAAAGAAAGAAAGAGTGAAAGAAAGAAAAAGAATGTAAGAGAGAAAGAAAGAGGAAGAGAAAGAGGGAGAGAGAACAGGATTCTTATTCAAAACGTAATCAATGATACTTAGATAATTTTAAAATATTATAACTGTAAAAAGTCAATAGATTTTCTATATAAACAAATTATATGCATAAATTTACATGTATTAAGATGTAATAATTTCATATAAATGAAACTTTCCAAAAATAATATCTGTGAATGATTTGTTTCATTATTGAACAAGTCCTTTTCTTATGTATTTCCAGTCTGCCAGAAGTAACCTCTGTAGATGTGAATGGAATATTCTGACATGGTATTTTGAATATAGTTAAGAAGAATTTGCCCCAGGATTGTTAAAAAATAAGTATAAAAACAGTAATGCTAACTTTGAGCCTCCATGAATTACATCACAGAGCAGGAGAATAGTTATTTGGTATGTTGATATAAATTATTTTAGGGTGTTGAAATGACTGGTGATATAAGAAAAGAGGAGCTTACAATTTAACTTCCTCCAATCCTAACCAAACATATTCCTTCATGCTAAGACAACAGTGTCTAGAGCATACAGCTATGAGCAATAGAAAAAGGTGACATGCTCATTCATTAGTATTTTTGTACATTGCAAATATGTGGGATAATTATTTTTTGCTATGGCTGGTAAAAAATATGAAACAACTAGCCAAATATTGTGTCCAAGTCAACATACTCATCCATTCTTGATCCCTGGCTGGAAATGTCATCTGGCCTAGTACACATGCTGCATATATACATGTTTTGAGTTGGTATGTTTTAAATACGTATTCGACATGGATGCTTACAGCCAATTGATTGAAGATACACAAACACAAATACACACATCCTCAGATGTCCAAAAAATAATATTTTGGTGGAGCTAAAAATTAGAAAATAGGCACTTTATAGTAGTATCACCCGAAACCAAGTGACTATACTAAAAGAATTTGCTTTGCTTTATAAAATCCTAACTTCATTCTTGGATGATGGTAGTTAGCATACTTCCAAGAAAACTATCCCAACTGGACTTGAATAGAGAAACCGAAGAAACAGCAACACAATATATCTTTTTCTTTAGAATACTCCATTTGTTTCTACATAATTGAGAGCAAAAATAACCAATAAATTATTATTGCAAATATATTTTATGTGTTAATCAAATTTTAGAGATGTATAAAGCTAGTTCTGCTATATGACATTACTTAAGATTCCTCTTTAGTGAAGAGAAGAATATTTTTGGATAGGCCTGTAATCCCAGCAGTTTGGAAGGCCAAGGTGGGCTGATTACCTGAGGTCAGGAGTTTGAGAGTAGCCTGGCCAACATGGTGAAACCCGATCTCTACTAAAATACAAAAATTAGTTCGGCGTGGTGGCACATACCTGTAGCCCCAGCTACTTGGGAGGTTGAGGCAGGAGAATTGCTTGAACCCAGGAGGCGGAGATTGCAGTGGGCAGAGATAACACACTGCACTCCACCTGGGCAACAGAGTGAGATGACATCTCAAAAGATAAAATAAAATAAAATAAAATAAAATAAAATAAAATAAAATAAAATAAAATGATATGTGCTCTCTACCATGTGTGGTGAAAATAAATACCTCATTGTTATATTCAATTCCATTAAAAATCAAGCAACAATATTTTATTACAAAGAAAATAAACTAGCTTTTCTGGATCAATTGTGGTAAGCATCTTGAAGTATGTAAACAATTTCATGGATTATCATGAAGATTACACATTTTGCAAAATGTTATATGCTTACACAATATGTTCAGATCAAAGGCACAGCCCTAGAAGTCACATTTTCTTTTCATTTATTTTACTTTTTTCACGAGACAGCTCTAAGTGCTTTAGAAGAGTTAGTAATGTGCTTTTGTTCCTCTAGTAAAATTTTATTCATGTTTTCTTTTTGAATTTTTACCTACTTACTATCATAGATATAATACTAAGAAATATCTGTGATGCAAAAGGATTCAGTCTTGATGAGGTGCCAGTATTTTTACTTATTCTTTAAAAATATGAACACCATCTTCTATGTTTAGAAAAACAGTTATATGGAATATAACTTAGAGAAATAATCCAGCATTTTAATAAAAATATGTGATCTTTTTGTGACAGGGTAATACTATGTATTCTTTAAATTTTTCATAACATCTTTCTAAAAATCTAAGTGAAATGTACTATAAAAAGAAATAGGAGTTATAATATCGTACCATGTGGCAGTGTGGAGCTTATACCATTTAATTTAGATCAAGAGATTTACCACTGGCCTGAGAGGTTTTGAAATTGGCTTATTCATCAGCTTTATTTTCTGTCAAATTGTAATCATTATGTTTTTTTTTTCTTTCTAATGGTAGTTCCAAAAGAGTATTGACTGTCTTAGCTATTAAGTATACAGAAAATCTCCCACTCTGTTGCTGACTGGACCATTTTTAAAGAATATGGATTCCTTGGGAGACACAGCATTTTCACACAGGACTTTATAAAATTTCTTTATGTACTCTCTGTCTTTGAGGTCTTTTCAGTTTGACATTTTATAGCCAATGAGGACTTTATCTACTTTTCTCATGTAGTGTTACAAACCACATTTCAGGGTATGGTGGTCTTAACTAGAAAGCAACAGGGAATGATGTTTACATTTCTTAAAAAGTACCTCTTACTAATGTATCAGGAATCTAAATCAAGATAATTTTTTTGTAATTCATAAATAAGCTCATCAATAAAATACGGGGAGTCTATGTGGAAAAGAAACCAAGGATGAAAATTATAGGTACAATTTTGATGCAGAAATGTTCTGGTTAGAATATGGTAGCTGCTGATGTGACCCTTGAAAGGGGCTGTCTCTGGCTCTGAGTCCTATATACTCACTTTAACAGTTCCAGACTGTCACGCCAGAATGTTCACATTCATTTTACTATGACTTTGAGTCGCTTTGCCAATATGCAGTGTACTGCAATTATTTTTTCAAATAAATATTTTTACTGAGTTTCAAAAGAGGCAATGGAAATAATCCGTGCTCTGGGCCCTGTTCAAAGCCTAGCAGAATTTAAAATTACTCAGCAAGTGTGTAAAAAATATAAAATACCTCATGGTTGCATAAAATCCAGACACTAAGTGTGAGGACTTAATGTATAAAATGTTGAACCAGCAAACATGAAGAAGGGATTGTATTCATTTTATTTCCCTTTGTTTAGAATTCCTTTTTGCTATGTATTTGTCTACATGCAATTTTATAACACCATTGACTCTAGAGGTTAATTTACACACAATGTTCAACGGTGTTGTAATAGAGGTCTAAAAACATCTTTAACAAACTATGATGGTTAGTTTTATACATCCACTTAGCTAGGTAGGCTATAGTACCCAGTTACTTAATAAAACAATAATCTAGGTGCTGCTGTAAAGGTATTTGGTAGAAGTGGTTATTATTTTCAATCATTAGACATTAAGTAAAGATCATCCTTTATTTGTGTGTGGGCTCATCTAATCAGTTAAAAGAACTTAAGAGCAAACGCTGAGGTTTCTTGAAGAAAAACTTCTATCTCATGACTGCAACATTAATTCTTACTTTTCCACGTTTTCCAGGTGGCCAGTCTATGTATTTTGGACCTACCACCCTCATACTCGTGTATTTATTTTTCATATAAACCTCTTTATACGCATATACATCTCTCTATACATATCTATATATTTCATATGTAGTTAAATCTCTGTATATAGATATTCAGTTAAAGAAACTGGCACGCATACACACACATCCCAACGCCTTATCTTTATGGGAGATATATACGTACATGTTGATTGATTCTTTAGCGAATGCTGACTGATACACAAAAGTAATTTTATCTTTTGTTTTATGTTTTTTCCTGTTATATTTCTTTTGGTATGATTGTAATGTAAGACTCTGAAAAATCTGTTTACAACCAAATATTTCATGTAAAGTTTTTAAATTCAGAAATGTCATTCATTTTGTGAATATGTTTTCAAAATCTGCAAATGTCTGTAACTATAGGTTAGAGTCATATAATTTTTATGTAAACATTTTTCTAAGTTTTTTTCTAACCTCTGTTATGTGTCATATGAAACCTAATTGAAATTTCTGCATACAACTATGAAAATTTTCCATAATGTACTCTCAGGAAACAATGACACATTTTTTGTAGTCCTCTTCTGTGTCTCCATATATTCATTTGCCTGTGATTTATTTTTAGCCAATGTACAATAATTGTTTTCCAGATATTAAAAGACATTATTGAGAATTCATAAAATTATTTTTATGACCCTGATGTCTCTAGAAAGAAATGTTAAGGAAATAAAATCTATTTACTCTCCTGAAAAATATCTTATGTTGTAGTGTTGTCACATAAATGTAACACAATTTCATAAATTCGTGTTTCTGGGTAATAATTTACTAGAAATAGGCACTCTTTTTGATAAAAAGAATCAAGTGTTTGATAATCAGCCATTATCATTAATGCAAAAACAACTTATTGTGTGTATCCATGTAAATTTCCATTTTTTCTTAAACTTTGTGCCCCAGTTATCACTTACTCTTTGTATATTTTTTAGAAATTTAACTAATATCTAGTTAAGCCCATAGTCGAGTAAGAGTACTTACTCCTCTGACTAAAGATATCCTAAGATATGGCCAAGTTAACATCACTAAACTTTCAGATATCTTCACTCCATACATTAGTTAGAGAAATCTCGAAATAAATGTCTGAATAAATACTTTGAAAATCTTCCCATGTTACCCGTGATTAATTATCTTCCAAATGTGAGAACGGATGAAGCTAAAAAGTTTGGGGTGCTGAGGTACTTTCATTGAACAAGTTATTATCTGGTCATATCTGAAAGGTCACCTATATTTATGTTTTATTTGGCTTTCTTTATAAACATCTTAACTTCATGGTAAGAGATATAGGAGATAAACACACAAATCCATGCATATTTAGTGCTGCGGATGTCATATATATATTAGTGACTTTAGTATGTTACCACTATTCTATTCTATCATGTGATATTATCAGTTGCTTCCATCTACTCTATGTCTTTAAGATTCAGTGCTTTCTTTTTGACACACTTTTGAATAAATATAAATGAATATTAGGTTACAGTTTCAAGTTCCTTCACATTTCCCTATTGATACGGGTATGGCAAGCATTATTATTACCATGTGAAGAGGATAAAATAAAGAGTAAACCACTTACTCAAGTTCACAAGTGAAACTGTGATGAGAGAGGACAACTTCTTCAACATTCTAATTCACTGCTCACCTCCAGAACACTATTCTTGGTTTAAGCTTTTATATCCCAAAGATGCAAGGCTGGTTCAACATACGCAAATGGGCCATCGCCCTAGGGCTCACCCCAACCAAATTAATTCTAATTCTAAACAGGGCTTAATAATAACTTATTTATTTTCCATTTTCTTTCCAACAGAAGGTCACCTCGTCATCAATGTGGCTCAAACAAACCATCTCTTAACCCTTCAGTTCGATGCTTGTTCAGTTGTCTCACATGGAGAAAAATGAGCTCAAAAGCAGCTATCAAATGTAGATAAGTATCTATGTCCATATCGTAGTGAGTCAACGAAGTCTAAGTATGTAGCCTTAAAAAATCCCTGGGGTGACTGGATGAATGTTTGATAGACCACCCAATATAGAGGGTGGACAGCCAGGCCCCCTTCTTCAAATAAATTGCGAGGATTGAAACAGAAACTCCAATTTATTGGTGGTCCCACCTCACCAATTTGTAAGCCACTGCTGTGTAACCTCATTGCTAATTATAGATAATCCCCCAAAAATGGCCCAAGAACCCTTCATATTCAAACGGGATGGGTTAGAAGCAGATGTTACAGGAAAGGATCCCATAGTAATCTCTCTGAGGTTGGCTAGGCCATCAGCTAGAAACAATAAAGAATTCCAGACCCAGAGTCAGGGGAATGTACAAGGCCCGATTCTCTCCCCAAACATATTGGGCCCAGTGTTTTCCTCCCATCTCCAGATAGACCAAAATAAGGTAATGGATGTGGAAGAAAAATATTTAAAGCAGACTGTAGCTCTAGAAACAGGGTACAAAGATGCAAATGCCTGGATGGAATGGATTAAATATATCATCTGCACTCTAAACAAAAGCAATTGTTAGTCTTGTGCACATGGCAGCCAGCAGCCCAAATTGTGCGCTTTCCACTCAGATGGTCCTCCACTCAACCAGACATGAACGGTATGGTACCTCTCTTACAACTCCCCACAGCCTGGGTTAATGAATTATGCTGAGCTCTCTCTGCTATTCACCAAAGTCCAGCACTCTGCAGGTCAGCCCCCAAGGGCCATCCAGCTTCAGTCTCCAGAAGCCAATTTTACCTTGTGTCTCTCACAACAAGGAGAAAACAGCATTTTGTGAAGACCTAAAGGGATGCAATGAGCTTAAGCCATTCTGAGTGCTGACCAATCAGTCTGTCCTGATCCGTCCCCAAGTGGATGTGTGGTGGTATTGTGGTGGACCATTACTGGACACTGCCAATTAACTGGAGTGGCGCTTGTGCTCTAATTCAGTTGGCCATCCCTTTCACTCTGGCATTTCATCAACCAGAAAAGATAAAAACAAAGCATCATAAACCAAGAGATGTTCCTTATGGGTCTTTTGACCCTTCTGTTTATATAGATGCCATTGGAGTTGCAAGAGGCATGCCAGATGAATTTAAGGCCTGAAATCAGATAGCTGCAGGATTAGAGTTTGTATTGTTCTTGTGGTCAAATATAAATAAAAATGTAGATTAGATAAATTACATCTATTGCAACAGGCGATGATTTGTTAATTATACTAGAGATGCCATTAAAGGTATAGTTGAACAATTAGGACCCACCAGTCAAATGGCCTGGGAAAACAGAATAGCATTAGAGATGATACTAGCAGAGAAAGGTGAAGTTTGTGTCATGATTGGAACCAAATGGTGTACTTTTACTCCTAATAATACTGCTCGTGATGGAACCATAACAAAAGCATTACAAAGTCTTACTGACTTATCCAATGAATTAGCTGCAAATTCAGGAAAAATTTATCCCTTCACTAGACCACCCTGGTCAACATGGTGAAACCTCATCTCTACTAAAAATAAAAAAATTAGCTGGGCGTGTTGTTGCATGCCTGTAATCCCAGCTACTGGGGAGGCTGAGGCAGGAGAATAGCTTTAACCTGGTTGGTGGAGGTTGCAGTGAGCTGAGATCCCACCACCGCAGTCCAAGGTAGGTGACAGAGCAAGACTCCCTCCAAGAAAAGAAAGAAAGAAAGAGAGAAGGAGAGAGGGAGGGAGGGAAGGAAGGAAGAAAGGGAGGGAGGGAGAGAGGGAGGGAGGGAGGGGAAGGGGAAGGGAAGCGAAGAAAGGAAAGTTCGTTAATTCTGTATCTGTAATCCTTGTGTCACTTCTTTCTTAATTTACCTGTCTTTGCTTTTTCTTTGTTCTCTGATAATTCTGCTAGACCTTTCATCTCATTAACATTGCTTCAGGTTTGTGCAGACTGTAATCGGAGCTCTGTTGTATGTACTTTAACAATTAAATTTCTCTTCATTATCCAAGTCTCTAAATTTGTATGAACATTGCTTCATAATACATCACATGTGAGCAATATAAAATGATGGCTTCAAATCTAGGAAAAATCATTTGATATATATTAATGCTTCATTTCATTTTGCATATATAAATTCAGAAATCATTGGCACATTTAATACTAAGCTAATTAGTTAATATAAATAATATTTACTTCTTACAATTGTAATAACTAATATGCTTAGTTAAATCAATTAAGTGTGTTTCTGTTTTCATCTTAATTCTTTATTCAAATAAATGGCAATTACATTTTTGTCAGACTTCAGTGATGTATTTATCAGATTCATGTTGTTAAACCTCACTAGATTTTTAGATCATTTCTTTCTACAGCAATGGCTGTTCTTTATATGAGAATGAGAAAAAAGCACACCTTCACACTTTAAGAGACTGAAGAAAACACTGGTGGATATTTGGCAGAACTTCTGGTTTTCTATTTCCATAACACTACAGTGCAAAGGTAGCTATGCTAGCATTTAACTATAGACAGCATACGGGAGTGTATTAGAAATGTACAATTTCAGGCCCCATTTCACATGCAGTGATTCAGAATCTTTTTACCATGATTCATAAATACAATGAAGTTTGAGAAGCTGTGTGCTAGGGAACTTCCAAATGATTTTTCACCTTCGATCAAAGTGATTCTGAGATAGAAACACTTGGGGTACACACTTTATTTTTTCTTCAGAAGTATATTAGTTTTCTAATGCCATATAGCAAAACACTCCATAGTTCAGTGGCTTAAAACTGTAATCATTTATCATCTTGTGAGTCTGCAGCTCACCTGCGTAGTTCTGGTCTGGCTGGACTCACTCATGCTTTACAGTCATGGGTTGCCTGGTCTAGGCTGACTTGTGATGACCTTGTTTTCCACAGCCAGAATGACTGGGGCTTCCTCCACATGGTCCCTCATCCCTCAGCGTCCTTACCAGGCTTCTTCACATAGTGAAAGTTAAAGTGCTTCCAAGAGCAACCAGGAAAGCAAGCCTCTTTATGCAAACAGTATTCAAACTTCCACTTGTATCACGTGTGCTGCTGTCTCACTGTCCAAGCTCAGATTCAATATGAGAAAGTAGATGGATATTAGAAAGCACAACATAATTGGCAAATCCTACAATATTCTACCACAATCATGTCATTAATGCATAATAACAGAATCCAAATAAATAAATTCTGGGAAGGAACTGCCTTGCAACCGACCTTCCTTGTAATCTCTAAAAAATATTTCTTTGTTGCTTAGAAAATTAGGGAAAACAAAGTTACCTCATCATATTCACAGCACCTTAATGCTGCTGTTTATCTCACCTTTATGCTGTGAAATTCTTGTGATGATATGGCCCTACGGCTAGATTCCAATAAAAGTGTAAGTGGAAATGTTTTCTTTTTCATTACCTTAACACCTATTTACAGAGTGTCAGCAGCAACCATGTTACTCTCTGAATGGAGATTCCATTGCTCACCCTGAGTCCTATCACAGGCCAGCTGTGCTTTCTCAGAGCTGCTTGTTATTAAACTTCGTATGTGAAAACAATCTATGAAAATGATAACTATTATGACTTTCTACTTTATAAATTAGCCACATAGCTGGTTGTCAATAAACACAAGGGCAGCTTGAGCCTGAATAAGAAGAGATATTAGCAAACACAGGAGATTCAAAATCTATAGGTAAAACATGATCATTGTTACTATAAATGATCAGACTCTAATTTGTTTTTACTCTGGTTTCTACTCAATCTATTGAAGATTAAACACACATGCACATATGCGCGCGCACACACACACACACACAAACACACACACACACACCTTCTTTGTTGTCCCCAAGACCGTATCAGAAACTACATAAATGGGAAAGAATAGAGTTATAGAGCAAAAACATAGATCCATTTATTCCAGTTCTGAGATGGACATGACTGCTTCCCTGGGCCTACCAGGTCATAATTATGAGCTGGCACAATGCCTGCTTATGCCATCTGCTGTTTCCAAGACTTCTGCCTCATCTATTACAAGGTATCCATAAGCAAATGAGGCTAAGCATCGTTTCCTCTGCATATAGAATACTTCTCAGCCTAGGAACAGGTCAAGGAGAGATCCACTAGCATTTAACTAAAAGGCCATCTGCTATAGAGAGAAGCTGAATCCATAATCAAAACAAGAGAGGAAATAATAATTCTTACTTTAACATTATTAGGGGTTTTCAAGGTCTTTATGATGTCTGAGGGCACAATAGTCATTTTGTCTCTTTCTGGTCTCTTTCTTTCTCTTTTTAAACAGAGCCATTAAGATTGGGAGCAGCAGTCATCCAGCAGCTTACTGTCTTTCTCTGTTAAAAACAAATAAAAACTGCCTTTAATAAGATCTTATACTTCTCTTTAATAGCGCAACTAAACTATCATTTAAACAAGATTGCAAAATAAAACCATGTTAGTATAATATAATGCTCTATGCTTTTTTGACACTCTTTTTGTATTGTATTAGTAAATCTCTAAAATAGAAAGTTTACTTCATTTTAATATTTAATGTTCATGTATGTGTGTGTATATGTTTTTAATTTTCCTTACTCGACAGGCATTTGGAAACAGGTCATCTGGTAAAAGATTACAGTGAACTGGAAATAGCCTAGTTAACTTGTGTATACCCTAACAGCCGTTCTTCATATATTTAAATTTGAAGATGCAAAGTAAAGGAATTAGAAGGTAATAAGACATCAACATATAAACTCAATTTTTTATCAGTTTTCAACTTTTGAATATTTTAGATCAGTAGTTCTCAGGTGTGAGCTAGTTAAAATGTCATGAACTACTTTAGTTGTGAGGATAGCAGTGAACAAGACAAAAGTTCTTGCCATCATGAAGATTTATGCTAATAGGTACACAACCAGATTTTCTAAATAAGTGGTTTGAGAAAGGAACTATGAGAAACTGTACGTGCTATTTTTCTTTTATTAACTCTAAAGGAAATTATTTTTTTGTGTTTTCAACTATGTGCTGTTACTCAGAAAAGAATGCTTAAAAGATATTTAATAATGGAAGATGCAAATAGAAAAAAATAACAAAACATTCCAATTTAAGGATATCTAACAGTGAAATAGTAATTATCTAGAGAGCAAAGTGCTCCAAATTTAAATGGGAAAAAATGTACAATATATTACAGTGGTATCACCCTTTTGCCAACAAGTATATGCTCATGCTGCCAATCTTTGTTTAGATAAAATTTTCTTTTTTATAGTAATAAAGTGGAAATTCTCTCAATTCCTTTGCATTCAGTATATATCTTTTACTTCTAATTCTATTTTTCAAAAAAGACAAGATGTGATTGTAATCTCATATCATCCAGAGTTATGTCTCTGTTATAACCTGCTTGGAAATTGAAATTACATTTAATATAACAAGGAATAAGGACAATTATCTTGTTGGTTTTCTTTTTAAATCATTTTTATAGTCATTTGATTTTTCAGAATAACACAATACTAAACTAACATTAATATTAACTAATATTAATTAGTTAACTAACACTAAATTTAGTTACTAGGAATTTTGACTTCCTGAATAAAGAATAGAGTAGAAAAAAATATACTGCAAAGTGAAAATATATGCAAACCTGGGTCACATGACTTATATCACCTAGAATTACTATCACTTAATTTTTATCAGACTTGATTACACAAGCCTATACCTAGAACTACTTATATAAGAAAATCTCCTATTAAAGTAATTAGCATATTAAAATGTTATGTTTTAAGACATTGTTTATGTACAAAAGCTCATCTTTATCAGCATCAAGGGAGAATTTTTTGTCTGAGCTAAGTGCAGAGAAGAGTATTACTTTTTTAAAATAAATGAGTTTGTCTTTGCACTCTGTGCATTAGGAATGTTTTTATTGGCCAGATATTTTCTTTTTAGTTTTACAAACTTGTTTTCAGTATTCCTTGATGTCAGCAAGTACTCAATTTTGTCAAATTTAGAAGATAGTTTTCAATAAAAATGTAAAATTCTAATTTTGGAGATGACTATCAGAAAATATAGAGTTTAATATCTATCAAAAAGTATCAATAATATACAATTTTAATTTTTTAAAGAATATCTCTGGATTGATGTTATTCTGATATTTAATTTTTCTTTTTTTCTTAATTTAAATTATCCATAGTATATATCTATAAAGTATGCATAGTATATGCATACATATATATGTATAGTATATGTATACTTTACTATTATTTTAAACTCTTTTTAAAATTATTTAGCATGTTATTTAATTAAGATTAAATTAGTATATAAGCATAAAAGCAACAGCAATGTAGGCCCAAACAGCGGTTGATTAAGAAAATAATGGTTTATATTTCTGTTGTATGAACACAGGTGTGATTTCCAGGCTGGTATGGGGCTCTCCAGGTTTAGAAACTCAATCGCCTTCTAATTAATCACTCTGTAACTCACAAGGACCCTGAAAAATTTAGTTTTACTTTATGAAGGGGTGAGTTCAGCTAACATTGTAGTCTTCTAATACAGAGGAAATAACAGAAGAACTGACAATGAGTTTCAAATATCATTTCCTATTTCCTTGGTCACTCAAATATTCATATGTACTGTCTCTCCTCATTTCCCCCAGTCTCAGAGTCCCAACTAGAAACTATAACTGATTTATATTCCAGATTATCAGGATGATGGGTAGTCCTTTCCCTGAGGCCTAGATATACAAGGAAGGTTACCTGTGTGAGCAACTATACATCAATATCACTGGGAATTTCTGGGAACACTATACAACATGGCTTAGATTTGAGTTTGAGAATGAGAAACTTGAATTACTTATTAGTCAATTTCCATCTGCCAATTGGTTGTGGGCTATCTAAAGGGATATTAACTCTCTGACATGTTGGATCGCCCCTTGTGACTAACAGAATGCACGCATGAAGGAGAATAACAGAGGTTAACGGTGGGACATAACAGGTAAGTATTGAAATGGGGTATGCTGGGTACATATAGGTTTGATACTAAGAGTATATATTACAGAAAGAAAGAGCATGAGGAGGGGATAGAGGATGGAATACAGGTAATAGAGTACTCCACTTTGGCTTAAAAGAGTATTTTTTAAATAGATTGCATACAAACTGAAGTGAGGTCTTGACTAGTTCTCTCTGTAAATTGACTGTTCATCCTAACTCTGCTTCCCCCCACACCTTTATTCTGTCTCCTGTCATCTAAAATACAGAACATTTATTGCTCATGCAAATCAAAACCACATTGAGATACCATCTCACACCTGTTAGAATGGTGATCATCAAAAAATCAAGAGACAACAGATCCTGGAGAGGATGTGGAGAAATAGGAACACCTTTACACTGTTGGAGAGAGTCTAAATTAGTTCAATCATTATGGAAGACAGTGTGGCAATTCTTCAAGGATCTAGAAATAGAAATACCATTTAATGCAGCAATTCCATTAGTGGGTATATATCCAAAGGATTATAAATAATTCTGCTATAAAGACACATGCACACATTTGTTGATTGCAGCACTGTTCACAAAAGCAAAGAATTGGAACCAACTCAAATGTCCATCAATGATAGACTGGTTAAAGAAAATGTGGCACATACATACCATACACTATGCAGCCTTAATAAAGGATGAGTTCATGTCCTTTTCAGGGACGTGGATAAAGCTGTCAACCATCATTCTCAACAAACTGACACAAGCACAGAAAACCAAACACCGCATGTTCTCACTCATAAGTGAGTGATGAGCAATGAAAACACATGGACACAGGGAGGGGAATATCACACACCAGGGCCTGTCAGGGGGTAGAGGGCTAGGGGAGGGTAGCAGGGGGTGGGGTATTGGGAGGGATAGCAGTAGGAGAAATACCTAATGTAGATGACAGGGTGATGGATGCAGCAAACCACCATTGCATGTGTATACCTAAGTAACAAACCTGCATATTCTGCACATGTACCCCAGAACTTAAAGTATATATATATGTGTGTGTGTGTGTGTGTGTGTGTGTGTGTGTGTATGGGTGTGTGTATGTGTGTGTGTGTGTGTGTGTGTATATATATATAAACATTTATTGCTTCATACCATGACAGTTCAAACATAGGAACATTAAGCATCCACCAAATAACAGTGAGTGAGAAAATGTACTGTTTATATAATCTATAAAATGTAATGATTTAATATTCTGTGACATTTTCTCACTCATTCATCAGTCTAATGTGAGAAATCCTATAATTTCAATGAAGTGTTATAACATTGCCTCTTCTACTTACATATGTCCCTGGGAAAGTGTAAATATTTATTGTCTATTCCCTAGAAATGTTCAATAAACCTCATTTAATCCCACTGATCCCATTACTTTCCCTTAGTAGTCCATTATTTAATTTTAGCCTGTAAAGCCTACATAAAATAATAAATGACAAAAATCCTATTGCTTTGAAGACAAGATATGTTGATCCCAATTCCTTTGTGACTATTCAAGCAATACTTTCTGTGGAGAATTTTATGAACTATCCTCATCTCACATTATTATAAAATTTACTAGACTTCCTTATATGCTTTTAGTGCCTTTCCCCTGTGGTACTACAGATTCCCAATATAAGAAATGATAATATAAATAATAATTGCAACTTGGGGCTATGATGAGGTTGAAATAGGATAATCTGCAAATATCCTTAAAGTCTACTTGACACATACTAATGAATCAATATTTTACCTCATCATCAATATCATAATTCTTTAGAAGTAGAGAGTTGTTATTTTATATTATTTTGCATGACACTTAATACATAGCTCAGTTAATGTTCATCAAATCAAATACTGTACCTTAAGAGTGCTAAGCTTTCCAATTTTCCAGGAGGGAAAAATAAACAATATAAAACATATTAGGGGCACTAACTTTAGAAGAAACATTGCTTTTTTTAAAATATCAATCCTGATGAGGTGGAGCCAGATGGCTAAATAGAACCTTTCAGTGACCATCTCCCCTCGGGAACACCAGATTGAACAACTACACAAAACAAAAAAAAAGTTTCACAAGAATCAAAATTCAGGTAAGCAATCACAGTATCTGATTTTAACATCGTATTGAGGAAAGAGGTACTGAAAAAGATAGGAAAGACAATTCTGAATTTCCAATGCTACCCTTCTCCTATCTCCTAGCATTGTCAGCATGGAGTGGAGAGAGAATCTGTGTGCTTGAGGAAGAGAAAGCACAGTGACTATGGCACTTTGCATTAGAACTCCGTGCTGTCCTATCACAAGGAAAGTAACATAGGGCAGAGCTTAGCTGGTACCCAAAGAGGGAAATTTAAGACTAGCCATAGCCAGAGGGAAATTATCTAGCTCAATGATCATAATTTGAGTTGGCTAGCCCCATAACAGCAGGCTAAAGGGCTCTGGGGTTCTAAATAAACTTAAGAGGCAGTCTAGGCCACAGGTCTGAACTTCTTGGGCCAGTCTTGCTGCTATGATGGGTTCAGAGCAGGAGACTTGGGGTTCATACAACACAGTGAGATAGAAAAGTAGAAAAACTGCAAAGAAATAATCTAAGAATAGTTTTTAAAGGATAAGAAAGAGCAAACCGAACCCAAAATTTGTAGAAGAAAATAAATAATAAAGATTAGAGCAGAAATAAATGAAATTGAAACAAACAAACAAAAAACCATAAAAGATCAAGTAAACAAAGTTAGTTCTTTGAAAGATAAATAAAATCAACAAATCTTTAGCCAGACTATTTAATAAGAAAAGAAAGAAGACCCAAATAAGTAAAACCATTGAAAAAGGAGATATTAAAAACAATACCTCAGAAATTAAAAAGATTATTAGACACTACCATAAGCAAATATAGGTTTCCATTTTTACATCTTCCTTATTTCTCTTGCCATTGCCATGTAAGAATTTCCTTTCTCCTTATGCCATGATTCTGAGGCCTCCCAAACCATGTGAAACTGTAAATCCAATTAAACCTCCTTTTCTTCCCAGTCTCAGGTATGTCTTTATCAGCAGCATGAAAATGTTCTAATACAGTAAATTAGTACCAGGAGTGGTGTGTTGTTGAAAAGATACCCAATAATGTGGAAGCAACTTGGGAACTGGGTAACAGGCAGAGGTTGGAACAGTTTTGAGGGCTCAGAAGAAGACAGGAAAATGTAGGAAAGTTTGAAACTTCCTAGAGATTTGTTTAATGGCTTTGACAAAAATGCTAACAGTGATATCAAAAATAAAGTCCAGTCTGAGGTGGTCTCAGATGGAGATGAGAAACTTGTTGGGAACTGGAGCAAAGGTTACTTTGTTGTGTGTTAGCAAAGAGACTGGCAGCATTTTGCCTCTGCTCTAGAGATTCGTGGAACTTTGAACTTGAGAGAGATGATTTAGGGTAGCTGGCAGAAGAAATTTCTAAGCAATAAAGCATTGAAAAGGTGACCTGGGTGCTGTTAAATGAATTCCACTGTAATAGTGAAACAGATCATAAAAGTTCAGAAAATTTGCAGCCTGACAATGCAGTAGAAATGAAAAACCATTCTTTTAAGGAGAAATTCAAGCTGGCAGCAGAAATATGCACAAGTAACAAGGAGCCAAATGACAATCCCAAAGACATTGGGGAAATGTCTCTCAGGCATGTCATAGGTCTTCATGGCAGTCCTTCCCCTCACAGACCCAAACTCCTAGGAGAAAAAGTGGTTTCATGGGCCGAGCCCAGGGTCCTCATCCTGTGTACAACCTAGGGACTTGGTGCCCAGTGTTGTAGCCTCTCCAGTAATTACTAAAAGGGGCCAAGGTACAGTTTGGTGCATGGTTTCAGAGGGTGCAAACCCCAAACCTTGGCAGCTTCCATGTGATGTTTAGCCTAAACCTTTAGCCTAAACATCAATTAGCACAGAAGTCACTAATTGAGGTTTGGGAATCTCCACCTAGACTTCAGAAGCTGTATAGAGTTGCCTGGATGCAGGCAAAAGTTTGCTTCAGGTGCAGGGTCCTCGTGGAGAACCTCTGCTAGGGTAGTGTGGAAGGGAAATGTGGGGTCAGAGACCCCACAAAGAGTTTTTACTGGGGCACTGCCTAATGGAGCTGTGAGAAGAGAGCCACTGTGTCCGAGATCCCAGAATGGTAGAACCACTGGCAGCTTGAACTGTGCACTTGGAAAAGCCACACACAGTCAATTCAGTGTCAGCCTGTGAAAGCAGCCAGGAGTGGGGCTATACCCTGCAAAGCCAAAGGGGCAGAGCTGCCCAAGGCTATGGGAACCTACTTCTTTCATCAGCATGACCTAGATGTGAAACATGAAGCAAAGATCATTTTGGAGCTTTAGAATTTGACTACCCTTCTGGATTTTGGATTTTTATGGGTCCTGTAACCTCTTTGCTTTGGCCAGCTTCTCCCATTTGCAATGACTGTATTTACCCAATATCTCTAGCCATCTTGTATCTAGGAAGTAAGTGGATTGCTTTTGGTTTTACAGGCTCACAGGCAGAAGGGACTTGCTTTGTCTCAGATGAGACTTTGGACTATGGACTTTTGGGTTAATGCTGAAATTAGTTAAGACTTTGGGGGACTGTTGGGAAAGCATAATTGGTTTTGAAAAGTGAGGACATGAAATTTGGAGGGCCCAAGGGTGGATGATATGGTTTGGCTCTGTGTCCCCACTCAAATCTCATCTTGAATTGTGCTCCTATATTTACCACATGTTGTGGGAGAGATCCTGTGGGAAATAATTTAAATTATGGAAGCAGTTTCCCTCATACTGTTCTTGTGGTAGTGAATAAATCTCATGAGACCTGATGGTTTTATCAGGGGTTTTCACTTTTGCACCTTCCTCATTTTCTCTTGCCACCACCATGTAAGAAGTGCCTTTCACCTCCTGCCATGATTCTGAGGCCTTCCCAGCTATGTGGAACTGTAAGTCCAATTAAACATCTTTTTCTTCCCAGTCTTGGGTATGTCTTTATCAGTAGTGTGAAATTTATATAGAACCACGAGCTATTCTGAGGGAGAGAGAAAAAAAAAAAAAAAGAATCAGATTACCAGACTTCAAGTTATACTACAGATCTATAGTAAACAAAACATTATGGTACTGGTAGAAAAACAGACCCATAGACCAATGGAACAGAATAGAGAAACAATTAATAAATCCATACACCTACAATAAACTCATTTACAATAATGTTTCCAAGAACATAAACTGGGGAAAGGACAATCTCTTCAATGAATGGTGCTGGGAAAACTGGACATCCATATTCAAAAGAATAAAACTAGACTCCTATCTCTCATTATATGCAAAAATCAAAACAAAGTCCATTAAAAACTTAAATCTAAGACCTCAAACTATGAAAGTAGTATAACAAAACCCTGGGGAACCCTCTAAGTCTTTATTCTGGTCAAAGATTTTTTGAGTAATGCCCCACCAGCATAGACAATCAAAGCAAAAATGCACACATAGAATCACATCATGTTAAAAAGCTTCAGTACATGAAAATAAATAATCACAAAGTGAAGATACAACCCATGGAATGTGAGAAAATATTTACAGACTATCCATCTTACAAGGCATTAATATCCAGAATATACAAAGAGGCCGTATATATATGACCAAACAACTCTATTAAAAAAATCTAAAAATCTGATTCAAAAATTGGCAAGTATCTGAATAGACATTTCTCAAAAGATGGCATAGAAATGGTAAACAGATAAACAAGAAGGTGTTCAACATGACTGATTATCAGAGAAATGCAAATGAAAATTAAAATGAGATATTATCTCACTCTAGTTAAAATGGATTTTATCAAAAAGACAGGCAGTAACAATTGCTGGTGAGGATGTGGAGAAAAGAGATCCTGCATATACTGTTGGTGGAAATGTAAATTAGTATGATCACTACGGAGAAGAATTTGAGATTCCTCAAAAAACTCAAAATACAGCTACCATATGATCCAGCAAATCCACTTCTAGTTATATATAAAAGAAAGAAAATCAGTATATCAAAGAAATATCTGCACTCCAATGTTTATCGAAGCACTATTCAGAATAGTCAAGATTTGGAAGAAACCTAACTGCCTATCAACAGATGAATGAATACAAAAATGTGGATATTTACAATGGAGTACTATTTAGCCATAGAAAAGAATGAGGTCCTATCATTTACAACAATATGGATGGAACAGGAGGGTATTATATTTAGTTAAATAAGCCAGGCTAAGAAAGACAAACATTGGATGTTCTCACTTATTTGTGGGAGATAAAAATTAAAACAATTGAACTCATGGAAACAGACTGAAGAATGATGATTGCCAAAGTATGGGAAGGGTAGTTTGGGAGGGGAGTGGGAATGGGTAGTAGGTACAAAAATAAAATTAAATAGAATAAATTAGTCTAGTATTTGATAGCATAAGCAGGTGACTACAGTCAACAGTAATTGACTGTACATTTCAAAATAACTAAAAGAGTATAATTGGAACATTTATAGCAGAAGGAAATGATAAATGCTTGAAGTGATGAAAACCTCATTCACCCTGAAGCAATTATTGTCTATTGTATGCTTGTATCAAAATATCTTACGTACCTCATAAATATACACACCTAATATATACTCATAATAATTTTTTAAAAAGTAAAATTAAATATAAAATAGTACTCCTTGTGTTGATGACACTTCAAAAACCTATAACAGTATTTTAGTAAAAATCATAGTTGACCTGAAATGAATTCCAATAAACTGATTTCTGCCAGCCCCAAATTTACTGTATTTTTTATATTTTCATGAAAACCTTTCTTCACTCTACTTATCTCCATTTAGTGACATATTTTAAACATATATAACAGCAGCAGGAAAGCATTTTTCTTGATTCCTGGGATGCTGAATGATAAATCATATTCTATCTAGCTAACTTACTGCTGTTCATCTGTTCTAGCTTATTACATATATCTCTCATATTATATTAAACTTTTTCAGTTTATTTTGAAATTAATGAGTCATGTTTATATAAGACAATTGCAAATCTGAATTGAGAAATTCATCATCGAGAGATCATAATTTAGTGTATTCACAATACATACTTGTAGGAAGAGGTAAGTATACAGTCACCAAAATGAAGTTCTCAAAATAAGTCAGAAATATAAAGGCCTAGTACTTATAGACAATCAATGGATTTTTTGACAAAATAAATACAGGTATAGATCATGTATTTGTCCAATATTCATTCTTAATGCATTTATTGGTTACTTATTAAACTTTGTATTATAGATTAAAGTAACTATAATTTGGGCTTTACTGCACTACACTCCACAATGTGTGTGTGTGTGTGTGTGTGTGTGTGTGTGTGTGGTGTGTATGTGTATATACACATATATTTCAATTAACTCATATCATTACTTTATTTTATATTCTCCCTTAAACTGTATAGGATGAAATCCTGGAATCCTCAAAGCCTAGTATAGGAACGTTGTTTCCCAGAGAAACTTGATAGAATAATTCTGGTTGAATTAGGGTTTTTTTTTTTTTGAGCTAGATTAGAAATTTAAATTTTAGTCTCAGTGAAATGAGAAATCATTGTAGAGTTTTACATAGTGATACAATACAATCAAATTTACATTTTTGAAGTATTGCTGGCTGCTAATGAGAAATGATTTTATATAGTAAATGTAGAGTAGAAGCAAAGAGAGGTATTTGGAAGTTCTCGTACTAGTTGAGGTAAGATGGAATGTTGGCTTGGACTATTACATTAGAAGTAAATACAGAGGGAAATTATGTGCTTTGATTTATATTTTGGAATAACTTAACTAGTGTACAACCAAAAAATATCACTGGCTTAATACAAGAATGACATTTTACATCATAGGACAACAGGCATCCTGTGTAAACTAGAAGACACAGTTTCACACAGTCATTAGGAGGCTGTCTGGAATTGGACTCTAAGTTCTTCCAAAACCTTGTCTTCTTTTTTGAGGAGGCAGAGCATGGGAAAAGAAAGCCTGAAGGATCACCATCGCAAGCTGCCTTTTTAAAAGATTTGACCTTGCTTGGAACTAATTTATTTTTATTTCTGCTTCTTTCCATTGCTCAGAATTTAGTCACATGGCCCCATCTACCAGCAGAGAAGGCACAGAAAATGTAATTTATCTGAATATCTAGGATAAAACGGAATTGGCTGGTTGAAAATTATGTAGCCTTTGTCAGAAGAAGAGAATAAAATACACTGAGCTTTGAATATATTGAATCATTTATGAAAAAAAATCTAGTCAGTTAGATAATGGCTAGAAAGTCTTTATTAAACCATGGAGAAACTTGGGTTACACTTAAAGTTTGAGAAAGTTTGGGAAAAAATACTTTATGAGCAAGACAGAAATAAAGGTAGATTTATTTAAATCTAGGAAGACTTTAAAGGTATAGTTTTGAAAGCCGAGATATTCCACACAATATAAAATTGTCAAAAGTAAATATAAAATGGCTGGAAAGTGCAAATTGTATTTAAGTAATAATGACTTTGTCATTTGGATAAGCAATACAATATGAGATGAAGTTGGAAGGCCAAACTTTAAAAATAGTTTGCATCATATTACAGGTTCCTTGAATGCCAAATTGAGGAGTATAAACTTTATCTCATAAGCAATTGAAATATACTGACAGCCTTAGTGAAGCAGAATGTCAAGATGACAGTGATGTTTTGAGTAGGTTACCATGGAAACATAGGGCAAAATTTATTGAAGTCAAAAGTCTGCTTTGAGAGAGCCATTTAAATATAATAGAAATAAATGATAATGTTTATCTTTAGACGGTAAGGAGTATTAATGAGAAACATGAAGGCAATACAAAGAATGATAGGTGGAAAGAAATGACTCTAGGAGAACGTGAATTAAAAAAATAATAATAATTAACTTCCAAAGTAATCAAGGCCAATGTCAGAAAATGGGAAGTTATAAGGTAAAGTTATATGAGCATATCAAATTGTAAATAGTAGATCTCCAAAAGATTATCTTCAATGCTTTTTGGGAGGTGGGCAGAGTATATGTGTTTTCCAAATTTCTAAAGTAATTTATTAAGAATTAAATAGATTATAAAGTTATATTGATATATATTATAACTTTGTAATCTAATATATATCTATATGTATGCCCTATTATGGAAAAACTATCCTTAGGTCTTTGAGAAATATTTGCATAACCTTTTAATTGCACAGATAAAAAAAGGTGTTCAACATCACTGATCATTCTCAACATATGGGATCACATTCTGTAGAATGTGATGCATACTTCTCATCATCTTTCTTGGGCCACTCTTTCCTTGGACCACATCATTCTTCCTTCTAGATTGTGAAAATTTTCTGTATCCCATTAAATAATGAATGTGGTTATTTGGCTAAAACAAAAATAAAAGATTTATGTTGCTTTCATCGCGAATTCCTTGATCACATGTGGGCCAAATTTATTCTTTGTTTTCTTTTATAATGCAGTGTGCTCACTGGGATTAAACTTATCTTTCCGTGTTGTAGTAAAGGGCTACTCTTCTCCAATTGCTCTTTCTGCAACCATGAATTTAGATTTCACTCACAGAGGAGGGAGAAGAGATTCCTGTTTTAGATTTTGATCTGAGTTTTTATTTCAAACACAGCTTTAACAAATAAATGATATTTAATATCTATCTGGTTCCAAGTCTAGCAAAAATTTATCTGCAAACATGTAGGAGCAGTGGATGATTAACTGGCAATATGTTTTTCCCATCCAATCCACACACATCACACAGAGACACAACACATACTTAGTATATGAAGAAATGATTTGAAAGTTAGAAAGAAAAAGTTACATTTTGGAAAGAGAAACTTTTGATCTATGCAGTTTTCCATGGACATTGTCCTCAGGTATATCTGTAGGTTCAACTGGTGTGAGTAATGCTAACAAAGGGGCTTTCAGTTATGTGTGAGTGGTATTTTAAATCATGAGGCTAAGGCTGGATTGAGTTGATAAAGAATGGAGTTTAGAAGTTATGACAGAATTAGCTGGGACTTCAAACTAAAGAAACTAAGGCCATTTTTATTTAGAGTAGAGAAAAGGATTATTGCCTGTAGAAACTCTGGAAGACAACCTAACCGATACCATCCTGGACTATGAACAGGCAAAGATTCCATGACAAAGACACCAAAAGCAATTGCAACAAAAGTTGACAAATGGGATATAGTTAAACTTAAGAGCTCTGCACAGCAAAAGGAATTATCAACATACTAAAAATGAGAGAAAATATATGCAAACTATGCCTCTGACAAAGGTCTCTTATACAGCATCTGTAAGGAACTTAAACAAATTTAGAAGAAATAAATAACCCCATTAAAAAGTGAGCAAAGGACCCGAACAGACACTTTTCAAAATACATACATGTGACCAACATACATATGAAAAAAAATCTGAATATAATTAATCTTTAGAAAAATGCAAATCAATATCACAGTGAGATACCATCTCACACTCATCTCATCGCTATTATTAAAAAGTCAAAAAATAACAGATGCTGGTGAGGTTACAGAGAAAAGGGAAAACTTGTACACTGTTGGTGAGAATATAAATTTGTTCATCCATTGGGACAAGTAGTGTGGTAATTTCTCAAAGAATTAAAAGCAGAACTACCTTTCCACACAGCAATCCCATTACCGGATATGTATTCAAAGGAATATAAATCATTTTACCATAAGCACACATGTTCATTGCAGCCCAATTCACAATAGTAAAGTTGTGGAAGCAATCTAAATGTCCATCAATGACAGATTGAATAAAGAAAATGTGGTATGCCATTAAAAAGATGAGATCATGTATTTTACAGGAACGTGGATGGAGCTGGCAGCTGTTATCCTTAGCAATCTAATGCAGAAACAGAAAGCCAGAAACCCATGTTCTCATTTATAAGTGGGAGCTAAATGATGAGAACTCATGAACACAAAGAAGGAAAATATCAGACACTGAGGTCTATTTAAAGGTGAAGGGTGGGAGGAGGGAGATGAGCACAAAGATAACTATTGGGTATTGGGCTTAATATCTGGGTGACGAAATAACCTGTACAACAAATCTCTGTGGCATGCTTTTACCTATATAACAAAACTTCACATTTAACCCCAAACCTAAAATAATTTAAAAAGAAATCTGTCTGCTTGGAGTGGAGAAATGACTTTCTGTGTTGAGGAAATTCAGAGTCGTATATGAGGAGCATAAAGCCCTCTCAAGGACCATTAAAACTCATATAAAAACTAGCAAATTATCAAAATGCAAGTTTTGTAAACACAGGTAAGTGGATTTTTTTTTAAGTGTGTCTCAGAGTGAATAGAAAGGTTAGAGTAGAAAAAGGGAGTAGATTGCCAAGGCTATAGCAGAAAGTTTACAATGAACAGGTAAATTTTCAGAGGAGAAAGCAAAATAAACAACAAAAACTCAATGGGATTATTTCAAAAACAATATTAAAGAGTCAAGTTTGCAAAGAAACTCAAGTAAGGAAGGAATGAAAACAAAAACAAATTCTTACATAAGTGTTAAGGGGGTAAAATATAGAAGAGAATTAAAAAAGACAGCAGATTGATTGAAATAACTGCTGAAACAAGAGTCTTTGTAGGAAGATCTGAGAAATTGCGTAACCCATATTTCATTGATCCTGCAAGAATGGATTCAGAAATAGGCTGGGAACAATCCATCAAAAGAATTTTATCTTTGGCGTCCTAGGGAAGAAAGATTATTCAAAACACTCGGTTCAGTACTGCAGTAAAAAAAATAACTACATGGCTTTAATAATATGAATCTTACTTATTGTTTTTTATTTTTATTGATAAATCAATAAATAGAACAAAAACATATTATTTGAAGTAGTGGAATTAAAGCATTCATGGAACCAAAAGAGAAAATTATTTTTAAAAGCTGCCGTTGGGAATGTAAACAAGGATATGTTACCGTCTGTGATTTCTAAATCCTGTACTTGCATTTCATTTATTAATTCATTAAATATATTTAATAAAACAAAATAAAGTTAAGTGTCAAAATATTTAATGTGTTGCACAAAACATATTCTAGTTCATTCCATAAATATGCAGGTAAATCATTATTATTTTACAGTAATCCAATAAGTACAAGAAACATAAAATACTGTGTTTACTCACTAATCATAATTTGAAATGCTAGTATACTAATATAATATGAATATATTCTTTCCCTTTATCTCTCTCTTGCACATATACCCACACCCTCACACTTATAATAGCTATTTTTGCCTACAGAATAAACTTCTAGACGCTTAGACTATAATTAAAAATCTTGAATTCTGAATTATAGTCTAAGTATCTCTTATATGCTTTAAAAATCTGCTGCCACATATTAATTTTATCACAGATAGTATAGGCCTGAAGTTTTCTTACTGATGTGCATTCGCTCAGGGCTTTGGTTCAAACTTTGGGGGAAAAAAAAACTCTTGCCAGTCAAATTTGAGCCTGAAGCATGTGAGAATTGATATAATCACTTTAGGAACTTGACACCATGTGAAGCCCATATAAAGAGACTGAGAGCCAATCTGAGTTGTAGAGCTCCAGGCTTCATCTTTATCACATCATTTGAGACTGAATAAAGCAGTCTTTGAAGTCTTCTCAGGTTTTGAAGAAAATAAATTCCTATGTTGTTTAATGTAGTTGGAGTTGGGCCTTGGTCACTTAGAATAATCATTGTACTACATATATAAGGAGCTTACTGTAATAAAACTTTTGCTTCCTTAAAGCTATCTTTCATTTTTTAAAAATTAATTAACATTTCCTTGAATAATGATAATGCCATGACTACTGCAAGTCATTTTTTGAGGGTGGGAAATTAGTGTGATTTTATTCACATCCATGGTATCTATAATGCCATCTGCAAAATCAAATTTATTAGTAATCAGTAACAATTTTAGAATTAAAATACATGTTTGAGAAATGAGGACCATGGAAAATATTGGCAACATTAATGTTCACATATGAGTGTTTAACTGTAAATCTTTTGTCAATATGATTATTTTATTCCTCATCTATGAAATACTCAAGGATACAATGACATCCAAACAGACAATTAGACAATTGTGTTGAATTGAGTTGAAGCCAAGATGTTGCACCATAGATTTATGACTCATTTTTAGTATTTTTAGTATCAATACAATCTGATTCTTATGCCTTTTTTCTTTTCACTTCTGACAAAAAATACAAAATAAGACTTTTTTTTTTTGGCCAGTAGTATTTAAAACATTTTGGATTTATGGAATTATGATTCCTTAAATCCAAATTACGATTCCATAAGTTTGAAAGGTGATGATTTTTAATTTCTCTTTCTTCGTAACTATGGATTAGAAAGACTGTTGCAGTTTTACATCTCAAACCTCTTCTATTCAAACTGCATTCACAAAGAATCTAATGCTTTATAAAAATATTTGTAATGTTGTGTAAATGATTTTAGTCCCTAGCAGTGTATATAAAAATATATATGTATGTGTTTGTGTGTATGTAAAGATATATATATATATGTATATATTACTTATTTGGATGAAAATGGTATATTTAAATAGGATATTAAGAAACAATTAAGAAAGGTTAGAAACAATTCTTAAGTAAATGTGAAAATCTGAAATCAATTTAAAAAGTTATGATTTAGAGCTGAAATGACATTTTAATATTCTTATATACATATTTTATTTTAGTTAAACACACCCTTTTATACTGAAATTTTAAGAACAAAAGGACAAATGAAACATAACTTTAATAAAAATTTTTTATGTAAAATTTAAGACAGTCTCTTATTATGTTTCAATCAGAAATATTATATTAGTGGTAGAATATGCTTTTATTCTGTATTCTATCCCTTACTGATATTCTCACAAGTAGTAAAATATTTTTGGGAGGTGACAATTCTACCAAGGAACCACCAGTGCTTCCTGATGGTACAAAAATTTTTAATCAAAGTCGGTTCAAAATTATTTTGCAATTCATTGCAAAATATATTACCTTTTTGGAAAGTCAATAAAAGTCTATATCGGAGTTTCATGGCAAGGATTTTAGTGAACTAAATTGTCCCTCATAATAAAGTTGAATTCTTTTGTGTGTGTGTTTGGGATACTTGTTTGTCTTTCAAGGTTTTTGTTTAATTTATTCTTTTTAATGAACATAGTCCTTCAAAGTAAACAGAAGAAAGAAACTGGGGAATTGTCAGAATGCTAATGCTAACTATAAAAGGATTTTTATTAATTACAATGACATATTTAATTCCTTTATAACATTTTTCTCATTTAGAAATGCTCCAATCTTCCCCAAATCTTCAATTATGTGTGACTAAAGAAAATACTTTTGATATGTTTTTATTTGTGTGTGTTTGGGTTGTGTGTGTGTGTGTGTGTGTGTGTACCATTGAAAAAAATTTAATATATTGAGTGTTTACTTGAGTCAACATAATTATGATATGTGTTGTTATGTGCAGGACTTAAAGTTACCAGAGAAACTAAATCATTAAAGAGGAGCAGATATCACTAGATAAAGAAGACTAAGACAACCACAAGCAATGGTCTGCAATTCTCATATTATTTCCAGAACAATTGCTATCTGAGTGCAACTTCCAGGCCATAAAGAAATAGTATAGAACAAATTCTTAGAAATTTCAAAGGACAGAGAGCATTTGTGTTACCTATTGCATTATACTATTTTGAATTTTTTTAAAAAGGCAGTCTATAATAACACTCAGATACACTAATGTTATAATTTTCTTGAGTAAGCAAAATAAAAATAGAGGTTTTTTTTTCTATATTGAAAAATAGAGGTGTCACAAACTAATGCTGACTGGTTAGTTTCAACTCCATGCTCTGGTATTTATCTTTAAAAGAGTTGAGTTATATTAATAATTTTTCTAAGAAAATAGCAGTTTTCTGGGATTTTTGCTATTTGGGACACATTGTGACTGAATTCTTATTAGACTGATCAAAATATTCATCCCTGTTTTTTCTTATCTTTAAGTCTGGGATAATGAACTGCCTAGCCTATGTTAGCATTTAAGTCTCTTGAAAAATTATCACTGCAAGTTCTAAACAAATTTTTTAGACTATTATAGGCAAGTGGGAGCTGATGTGATTAACTGGAGCACAAAAATAAATAATAGATGAGAGAACATTTTCTTTTGAAAAAAGTGCTAGGATGTTTATTTTGCAATGTGTAATTGTATAAATTTAAATCAGTTACATCATAATTTCTTAAGCACTTATAAATTAATTTAATCTGTCTATTTTAGTCTGTTAACTTTTAACTGAAATATACACACATTTATAAATTTCACCTCAAAAGTAGATGGTGATTGGAAGCAAATTTAATTGTGCTTAACATTTAGAAAATCCAAATCTCATTTACCTAAACCATTTACCTAACATTTAATATCTAAATCTTATATATCTAAACTGTTTTCCATTATCCAAAATATATAATTTTATTGCCACAAAAACCTGTGATTCTTAAAAAAGTGTTTGTTACTCTCCAAACTGTACACGTGTTAAAAACATATGGGTTTTATTAAGGAAATTTTTTCTTAATTATTCTAAGAAATTGCCAATTAAAATGTAATTATAGGATGTTTAAAATGAATTGTCTCAAAGGAATATCCGGATGGCCATGAGACATAAATAGCAATAAACGAAACTTAAAAAGAGTAGTTCCTCATCTGTTCTTGATGGAGATGTGACACCAAATTACTTTAATAATGTAATTTTCTAATGTTAATCCAAAATGTGTTGTGGGTACTAATACCTGGTTATAAAATATTGTTACGCATGAAATATGACTTTTGTTATAATAACACAATTAAAAAAATTAAATCACAGATTCTCTGGGTGATGAACAAATACATCACTGAGGATTCTTTCCGGTGGTGGAAACTACAAGTTGTGTCACAATATCCCTGTCATACTTGTATAATAATGTAATCTTGAAACATGGCTATACAGAACAGATGAGATTTTTGTTTCTGTGTCTCCTTTATCGTCAGGTGATTTAATTTTGCCAAATGGAGGTTAGAAACCGTCATGTGTCTAGAATTAGATAAGGCTTTCATTTTTACAGAAAATACCCACTTCTCTTGGCTTTTATACTTTTCTATAATTCTAAAGCAGACACTTTAGGCTACCTGATGACCCCAGGGCCACGGCTTTGTAGAGCAGAGCAACAAGACAAAGGGAGCCTAAAATTCTGACACCATGCATTGGAGAACCACAACGCCCTGGGCAAATTTATTTTGGCTGCTGTTTAGATGAGAGAGGAGTAATCTTTCATTTTGATGAAACTACCATTATCTGGAGTTAGACATCACTAGGGGCTAATCTAATTTTAAGCAGCCAAAGCATAGCCATTTTACTTTTCCTGGGATTTCCATCATGATTGTTTCACTGTAATTGGAGAGAACAATCAATCCTTGCTAAGGGTTGCTGTGCACCGTTCTCAGCTGCAAGGCATTTCCTGCCCTCGAGTCCGTAAATACATCAGGAGGTATATCTTCAGCTTTACCATAGGAAAATATTTATAAACTTTTCTCAAGAATCACTTTTCCTCTTCTTCCCAAACCAGTGAGTACTTAACTATTACCTAAGGCTGAAAAGTAGCATTCTTTCTTCATTCAGGCTTCCAAATTTATGGTCTTGCTTACTTCAGGGTTTAGAATTGTTTACCTCAAAATCATTGAGACATAAGCCTAAAGATTTTGCTTCCACATGCAAAATATGTTTTTTCCATGACAAAAGAGATTTAGAAAATGAAATGAAAATAGCACATGAAAAGGGGGAGAGAAGAAAAAGATAAAAACTTTAATTTTCAATACAAAATATTATTCTACCACACATAACAAGAATATTCTTTAGATATGTATGCTGACGGGTTTAAGTGTTCATGTGTCTGTCGCTAAGCATATTTTATTCTCACCTTCTCTGAAAAACAATAACAGGGATTTCACTTTTTAAAGAATCTCTATATTTTTATGTTAGTTTCAAATACTTCTAGAAAAATACTGACAAAAAAACCTTTCATAGCATATGGATGCTAAATCCAATGAGTACTAGTTTTATTAACTGTGAATTTAGTTGATTATGAAATATACATATTTTCTCCAATAGAGGGTGTGACAGCTAGATGTACCACGAGATGGTCAGTTTTGTGTCTATGTGAATTAGTGTCTTGGGAAAAACAGCAGCTTTTGAACTAAAGAAAATTAAACTTTAAATTTTAAATTTGAGATTTGCCAATCATTAAATGTACGCTCCTGGGAAAGCTACTTACATTGTTGACAACATATTTTCTTCATGGCTATAAGAAAAGCACCCGTAATATCAAGTGATTATTGTGTGAATAAGATACAGGGTCTTATATAGAGTAAATTGAAATACCTACATATATTAGGCCCACCTTAAATAATATATTTTTCCCTCTTCTCGTTTTTTGTAGTACTAGTGTAGAATTATGTGGACAAGTTTGTGAGTAATTTGTTTAAATTGGTTCATGCTTAATTAACAATTAAAATAAAGTATACCTATTGATGGACTTGGTCTGAATTGGGTTGAGGGCATGGTAGCATGCATCAATACGGCCTATCAATTTCAAAATTTATGGAGAACTAAGCACTTGAAAAGTTAGCAAGTTAAGTCAAAGAAAAATACAGGCATCTAATTCAGGGGTATATTTAAGTTTAGGTGGTCTATTTTCCTGAAATAGGTTGTAGATATCTAACACATTTCCATAAAGAAAAATAAAGTGTAGGGAATATTTGGTAGAGTCAGGACTTAACTGTAAATAAAACTTACCTAGTATATGGTTTGGCTATGTCCCCACCCAAATCCCAATTTGAATTATAGCTCCCATAATCCCCATGTGTCATGGGAGGGTCCTAGCAGGAAGTAATTTAATCATGGGGCAGTTCTTGTGCTAGTCAGTGAGTTCTCATAGGATGACGGTTTTATACGGAGCTTTTCCCCCTTTGCTCAGCACTTCTCCTTGCTGCCTCTATGTAAAGAAGGATGTGTTTGCTTCCCCTTCCACCATGATTGTAAGTTTCCTGGGGCTTACCCAGCCATTTTGAACTTTATTTATATTGGAAAGAAGTCAATTAAACCTCTTTCTTTTATAAATTACACAGTCTCAGGTATGTCTTTATTAGCAGTGTGAGAACACATTAATATACCAAATATAATACAAATAAGATATATTTAACAAAATTATGTCCTTAACAGTGAATATGGATATATAAATATAATTTCCTAAAATATAAAGAGTATAATAACTTATATGTGTACACTGTATATTTTATAAAGAGCAAAGAGGTTGTGATTGGCTTTGATTTATCAAAAAACATGATTTAATCTCTAATATTACAAAAAATGATTACTCAACATAGTCAAGGTTAGGATTTACAAGTAAAAAATTACATCTATGAACACTGAGAAAGAAAAAAAGGGAAACTTTAACAAACTGTCATTTCAGGACTATTACAGGAAAAAGGTTAAGAGAGAAGTACACTGGAAAATAAATAAGAATCATCACGTAAGTTTCAATAGGATAGTTGCAAAATGTAAATTGCCTTTGAGGTATATTGTACTAAGTAAAGAAGGTACTTAAGAACAAATTGTAGGGAAAATATTAGGGAAAATATTAGTTGAATGTGAGTTTTTCCATACTACATCTTCACAATGATTTGGTTGCCAAATTAAAAAGTGCATTTATTACAGAAAAAAAAAAGGTAAACCTCAATATTTATCTTCTTTGTTGATTTTCTATGCCTTTCACCATGGCTAGGAAATATCATGTTGTTCATTTGTTATTTTGTATTTAAGTATATTACTATGAATTTTTCAATAATAACTAAAATTTAACACTTGCTATAGAGAATGCTATAGACATAACACTTTGCCTCATATACCCTGGGCCCATACTTTTAGTGAAGATGCTGAGACAACCAGTTGTGCACAGATTAGTCTGAGCAAGGGAAGTAGAAGCTTGTTAATTAGTTCACTCTTCTTTCATGCCTCAGATAATTCTAAAACTCACTCTACAAGGCTTGTTATAGTGGCCTCAGGGAAATTAAACTCCAGTTGCACATAGGGATAGAGTCATTCCGAAGTGAGTAATAAAGGCCCTTTTCCAATTTTTGGCACTTTGAGTCATGATGAGAACTTGAGTATGCAGTAGAATCACAATTACTAGAATTCTCACAAATGGAAAACTAGTTTGTGTTGCAGGTGCCTGGTGAAGTCTTAGCTTATGACAAGTATGGAATGAGAATTTTATGGGGTAATCAATGTCTTTTACAGAAATTGTAAAGATCATTGGCTTGTGGCAATGCCTTTAGAACCCCAGAAAAAAATAATTATCCCAAATTAGCCAGTATAAAGTCAAAGCATATTGTCAAAGTAAAAATACCTCAGTGGGAGTATATAAAAAGACCCAATCTACTGTAAGCAGAAGGAAGACTCTCCTGGAAATCACGCCAAGATGTAATGCTAAAGATACAAATGGGACAGAATATGTAATCTCAGGAGCTCTCCTCAACAAACTCCTGGATAGGGGAAAGGCTGGAAACTTAGGACTTTAGAATCTCCAGGGATAATTAAGTGGAAGATCCTGAGAATCTTGAGGACACAAATTTCCTGCAACTGTTGAAAAAAGCAGAAACAACTTATTTACTCCCAAAAGAGGAAGAGGAAATCAGTTACCCTTTAAGTGAAAACCCTGCAGAATTTCCAGCCAAAGTCAGTGCATGCCTCACATTACGTTGGAATGGATTTTGAATGTGTTGATCCAAGGTGAGCAAACTATAGAACTTGATAGGGGATGGTTTATTGAGATGAGAGTGTTTACTCACATTTTATACATAACATCTTGAGAAAGGTTCTCTAGCCTCTTTTAAAATGCTCTATCCATAGCTACATGAAGTTTGGAAATAAGAATTGTTATAGTCAATGAGGTAGGGATCAGGTAGTTCTGAGACACACTTATAAGGGAGACCACAAACTTTACCACCTGATTATGTTTCCCAGGAGGATCCAGAAGATACCCTTCAATGAAAATAAAGTAACACATAAGATAAACATTACTTTTATGAAAAGAATGCACAGGTGAGGAGCACCAGCAAGTTTGAAGAGCTCAGGGCTAGTTGCCTTTGTAAACCAAAGTTAACAGTAGGAGATGTCACGTTAAAAATAATCTCTTTAATTTCATTGGAATTAGTAAGGATTCTGAAATTCAGGAAACCTTAGGGTTCCAATTAACTGACAAAAAAGAAGGATGTAATAACCTTAATGGGCAACAAGGCTGGAGTGGCATCCTGTGTGCCTTGACCTGCAGGTATCAGTAGCAATGCTAAAAGACCATGATCTTTCTAGGAGCAGGACAGTTCTACTATTTCTCCACTAATTTATTGAGAGTTGAAAAACAGAGAGCTGATTATAGAAGACTGGTATCAGCTGCTACAATCACATTCCCTAACTAGCTTTCAAATCTAAGCCAAATAAGAAAAATATATTCTTTGAGTAAAATCCCTGAAATGCTATAGTAAATATTTAAGACAGGGATTTTTCCAATACTTTCCTAAAGGGATCTATTGCTATTAACCAAAAGAATAGAAGCAAATGAGTAATTTTACCTTTTAAGCTGTTAATATTACATAGGTTTTGAGGTCAAAATGGTACCGGGGGCCCACAAAATACCATAATGCTGCTCCATCTAGATATGGATTTACAGAGTTCAAGTGATATATGGAATTATGGTCCATATCCATCTCAAGTGGTTACAATGGTCTGTGACCCACTCTCTATTTACTTCATTGTCTTATAATGCATAATTAGAAATGATAGAGTTATCTGTTATTAAATGGTATATATGGTAGGAAGAACCATGTATAACATTCTCACCCCAACACACACACTATCTAAGGTAGAAAATAATATTAATTTTGTACCCAAATGTACCTGCAGAGATTAGCACTGGTGTCAAAAACATTATGCATTAGTGCTCTCCATGATATTCACCACCATGATTTTCAAAATAAGCAGATGGGTCTTGGGGGATGATGGAGAACTACTATGAAATTAATCATTTCCAATGCCAGCCATTATGTAAGTTGTAGTATCTTCATAGACCTTATTAAAAGAGCTTATGGGATTTGTTATGTGGCTATACCTTACAGAAATGCATTTTTCTCCATATCTGTCATTGAACACAATCAGAATATTTTATGAATGAAAGACAGAAATACACATTTACTGTATTTTCTCAAAGCGTTTAATTACACTTCTTTTGGTTAAATTATAAGCCTAAAGGATCTGGATATTCTTGATATTTCATAGACATCAAGATGGTTCATTTATATTAATCACATTATGCTAAGGAACCTCATGAGAAGAATATAGCAGGTGCCCTGGATACCCTAGTAAGAAATGTGCATGCTTAAAGTGTGAAATGAACCCCACAGAAATTTTGGTTATGCTATATAGATAAACTACTTATTAGTCCATTGACTGAGAGCAGGGTAGATATATTCTCTAAAATTAAGAAGAAATCATTGCAATTTCCAACCCTCCAAATTAAAAATAGACACAGTATTCAATGGACTTTTCAGTGTGCTGAAGATTGAATATACCACTCTTGTAAACCTAGCTTTCCTCTATTAATCAGATGGCCCAGAATGTGGCTAGTTCTGAGGGGCATTCAGTGTATAGAAAAGCTCTACAGCAGCTTCTGGGTGTGATTTCAGGCTAAATTTCCAGCACCTATGAAGTAAGTAGAAGTAACCATAGTGAATAATATTGTCATAAGGAGTCTACTACAGGACCACATAAATTAATTATTACTTATTGAAAGGGGATTCTTCATCAACACCAAGAGTTCACTTTACAGTGGAAGATACATACAAGTGATATGCAAATTGGAAACATATTGGAGGTTTGCCTAATGCAATCTCAGGTAAATTGCTAACTGAGGAACAAGGTAATTTGAGACTGAGGTTCTGTCAGTCAAGGAGAGGGAAATGCAGTGAACCAATTGCTGATTTGCAATGAGGAATAATTAGAATAAGTGAATCTGGAAACCAAGGCCAAAAAATAACGTCATACTTTTTCACCAAAAATCACATCACACCTTTTCATTCACTTTAGTATCACCATCACTTGTCAGCAATTCATCTGTAAAGATTCTTTCCCATTCCCTCAACCTTATGTTCAAGACTCGAAGCCTCAAATCTCAATACAGGAGGAGGCAGTAGTATGCCTATCAAGTGGCATAGCGAATATTTGATCTGATCTGAGGTTTTTAGGTATCTTCCTACCCTAGTGAATCATACTAAGAAAGGATTTTCCACGTTAGTAGGGGGCACTGATCTTCACACAGAATAAAAGACTGGTTTGCTGTTACAAAACGGAAAACGGAATACATAAGTGAAAGACAAGGGATTGCCTAAGATGTCTCTTGGTGATTTCAGGTCCAGTAGTAATTGTGAATGGCCAATTTTATGAAACTCTGACCATACAAGAGTAAAATGACTCAATGTCCTAATGTTTTGAGACAAAAAAACTAACTTGTCACCTAGCTACACACACACACACACACACACACACACACACACACACACACAAATGAATCTAAAATGAATATGGGAGAAGGGAGAACATAAAGTATCAGTGGTAGTCTTGGGACAAATTCCTCTTGTGGAGAATGTAGCCAGAACTTTTACTTATCATATAAGAGTAGCGTTTTTCTTACAAAACAACAGGGTTGGAGGCTGTGTTAATTAATTGTGTTTAGTGCAAATTGCAAGCTTACTTTTGTTTATAGCGTTGTTCCAGACACCTCTTTACAACCTATGGGGTCATTTTTATTTTATTATTTTAACTGTAGCCAGAGCTGTGACAACTGGCTGGATACACTTTGAAGCTGACAGCACCTCAACTCTCTAACAATGTATTGTACGTATCTCTCATTTTCTGCCTTGAGTCTTCTCTGTGGCCACTGAATGATTTGCTTGCAAGAAGGAATTTAGCTATTCAGAAATTATGGTTATTTATTATACTGTATAAACAGCTATTAAACACATCCCAAAATAAATGGGTCAGGGTAAAATTCTTCTCTCATGGTGAAAATTACAAGACAAAAGTTGTGGATATATTTCTCTAATGCATGGTGGTGAATAATTGAGAAATAACCATTTATATCAATTTTATTCTTTAAAATTCTTATTCAACATTTTATCAGGAATTGTGATTAAAAATTAAATGCATTTTGTTGATATTTTATCCTGAGTATTTAGTACTAAGCTGAAGATATTTTTGTAAGATGAATTTCCTAAATTTAAATTAGGTAATGTTTTGTTTATGAGTCTTTTCTGTTTTTAAGTAAATTATTCTTTATCTTTATATCATTTAAGTTATAATCATAGAATATATTAATACTTAAAAAATAAATGCCTATAAAGAAATGCATTAAAACAATATTAATCAATACATTCACTTTAGTATATCTATATAAGTGACATGGATATATGTTCCAAGGCATAAATTATAGTGAAGCAACATATGATTTGACAATATAAGAATTAAATGTATGGAAGCAAGAAGTCTTTTGTGCTTCAGTGCAGATATTAAAGGTAGCACAATAAAAGATTATGAGATCTTTTTAGCTGCCCAGATGAACAGAGTTGAGCTCCTGAGAGGTGCCCTTGGGTGAAGTTATAGATTTCTACGCTTCATTATGAGCTGTAGATTTTGACCTGTGGAGAACTGTATTAATTGCCTGTCTAGGGTCATTTAAACAAATGATATAGTAATGTTTGAGGCCATTACTGTAACTTACCATGTCATTTTAAAGAGAGTAGATGAAGCAATTGGCCATAAACAGAGTGAAGTGTTACCAGCTGCGGGTGGATCAATAAGGGTTCCTCAAAGCACACATTAGCCAATGATACACCATAAACAATTTTGAAGACAGAGCAGGATGAGTTGATATTTCTGAAATATGAATGAATTTTACCTTAAAACCTTACTTGGTATTTATATTTTATTTTTCTATTTATTCAAACTTTGAAAGATATTAAATATTTGTAATTGTGTTTTAAAGCAAAAATTTTAGACAATACTTATATTAGGACAGAAAAAAAACAGACTCTTTTAAAGATTGTTAAAATAAAGCTAAAGTTACTCTTGGCACTATTAACCTGGCTTTAAATGGTATTCCTAATACCTTTCACAGTGAGTCAAAACTCAGTCATTATTGTAAATTGATGCTTGGTATTATACACCTAATTTGTATCAGAGTCATTCAACTTAGGTTCCTTGATTTTAAATGTGGTGATCTATCCACTAAATCTCATTGCCTTTTGTGGGAAATAAAAGTATGAAAAATATCACAAATGAAATGTTCTACAAACAGGTTTCAGTCTCTTTTTGAGTAAATAATTCACTCTTTCCTTTTCTTCTTTACCTATATTCTGAAGTTCTGCCAATTACAGGAAGGTGGCAGAATATTGTGGGTCATGGGGGTTGAAAGTTATTTTTAGGAATGAAGGAGAATAAATCTTGAAAAACATAGAGTAAGAATTTTGATGTTAGATGCCACCAACATTGACAAAGGTATCTTTTTATGCATCTTTATATTTAACTTATAAAACAGTAGTATTAAGGGTATTTCCTCCATAATTTAAATAGATTCAGTAAATATCCTGTGCAGTTCTCTACATTGCCACACTACTATTAGTACTATGTGTATTTAAAACATGTACACATGTATACATGATCTTGACAAGATATTTGTTACTGGGTATAAATAATTGATGTTCAAAGATCTAGCTCTAAGTTCCTACTAAATGTTTGGCTTTCAAAGATCTAGTTATACATTCAAACCACTCACTTACAGTATATTCTCATATAGAGATTTTAGGATGAAAATTGCATTATGAAGTTTCACCCATGATAATATTTCTGCTAAACAATTCATAAATTCTAGTATGATAAATGTGAAAGAAAGAAAATAACATATGGTTGTAGACACAATAGTGATTTTATAACTGTGCATGGGTGTATGTGCATACCCCTCTGTCTGTATTACATAGGTATAAATATGCATGTGGACAAGTTTTATTATATTCAATATAAAGAAGTAATTATATTAAGATCCTAAATATCCAAAGTATTGACTGAGAAATAAAAGAAAATTAAAATAGGTTCCTTTACATATCCCAATGTTAGATTTACTCTGCTGATATCTACCTGTACCATTGTAGAAAGGCAATTTACTACAAACTTCGTGGAAATAACTACACCAATTGTCCCTCAGTTTGGTGACTATCTCACTATGGCTTTCACTCCGTTTAATAATACGACAGAATACTGATTTCTGTTCCTCTTATTGATTCTTTCTTATATCATATCTAGTTTTCTCAATAATATTTCAGACTACCTGTTTTTGCTGCCTTGATTGCCATTCTACTTCTCATATTTGAACACTGAAAGCATAAAGATTTACCCCACATCTAATAAAGCTGGCTTGACTAATGGTTAAGGACAACATAGAAGAAGCACTAGTCATTCTATCCAATAATCAATGTATAAATTAAATCTTATATGCTACAGTGACGATTTTGCCAACTTAACTTTGCAGGTAGCCAATAAGTGACAGTTTTATTTGGGGATGATGGAAGCATATGGGGTGTACAGATAGTTTCTTAAATTTGATGCTTGATTAGACCTGATTACTCTTTCATAAAAGTAGCTGATATGAATATATACTATTATGTGTATATAATGTATATACACAGATGGTATAACTAACGAGTGTACGTATATATGTGTGCATGTGTGTATGTGTGTGGCAATACCTTTTAAAAGTAATTCATATGGTAACACAAAACTTAGCGAGTTTTATTCTTTGAGTCAAAGCAGATTTTCTGTCTCACTTTACTCAATTCTGATTTCAGGGTCTATCTGAGTTTTGTGTGATAGACTGCTGCATTTGAAATAAATTTTTAATTCTTCTTCACTGTAGATTTTCCAGTTCCTTGAATGTAATCTTTATAGGATAATTGTTATTGGCTACAAATTGTTGGCTTTCAGAGATCTAGCTATAAGTTCCAACTAAATAAGAGCCAGTTTATTGAGACTCAGAAGAAGACAGGTCCTATAGAGCTTGTCCTAAACATCATCTAGAAAACTAACGAACAAAAATAAATTGTACTTATGCAATTGAGAAATCATATTTACATTTTACAGGTAATATAAAACATTTTTGTACTGTTACATGAAACAATATTTGCCTAAATTCTTAACAAAACATTATATACAGTTTGTCTTAATCAGTTTATTCTATAACAATTTAGTATATTTTTGTTGAAAAACTTTCATATCATCCTTGTTATTCTACTTAATTTTCCTAGCCCAAACCAAGTAGTACTTCCTGGCATATTTAAAAAGTTTAGTCATTATGAGACTACATCTAACAGAAAGTAGTATAAGAATTTTAATATACCTAACTTTGAAATGTTGGATATTATCTCTTATAAAGCCTGAACTTGTACATGTGCATTTACTTTCCTGAATTTGATATTAGACTTCTATCACATTTATAAAGAATATTGAGACATCTCTTGATGATATAAGCAAGATTACTACATCTGAAAACTTTTAATACACGCACACACACACACACACACACACATTCTCACTCTACTTGAAATTGCATGGGTATAGAGGTTAACCTAACTTATAGATAAGTACTTTTTAATATTATGTCATTTTTCTAAATAAAAAATGTTTATTAGTTACTTCAACTTAATAAAAACGCATGTGTGCAACAGCTTTTAAAATATTAAACATGCCAATGCTCTGAATGTAGCAAATAATATTTTTTTTCAAAATAAATGTTAGGTGGAAACTCAGTGGCATTTTCTTTTGTACAGAAGATTAAATCATAGATATTACATTGACATGACATTTTACATCCTGACCTGCCATGCTTTACTATTTATATAGGTTAAATTCTGTGAAAGCGATTTATCTTTGTAGCTTCTTCATGAATCGTAATGCAACTGAATGTCCTTGGAAGCAATATTAAATTGATTATCCAGAATTGGTTAGAATCATCACGTATGGAAGACCTTTAGCCTTCTAGATTCCTAGGAATTTCTAAATAAAAATTTTGGTTCCTTTATTTAAAATGCATTTCAAAATTGTTGACCTAGAATGAAAGTAGACAAACCTTTAAATTACCAATCTTCCTTTATTTTATGATTAGAATTTCTAGAATCTCAAAGCTCAGATGATTTCTCATGTATAGAGTCCACATAAAACAACTCTTAAATGTGCTTCTATTGTCCAGTGAATCAATATTGTAAGTAAGTATTTATGAAAGATTAACATTGAGCATTTAAATAAAAAATAGAAAAATATTACAGAAATAGACCAAAGACTTTGTTAATAAGCCTTGAGAAAACATGTCCATCCTTACATTTATAATCTAATAAATCTAATAAATGTATATGCATGTATATAATTTTTGTATACATACACAGACATATATATATGTATCACATTTGTTATTTACTCATTCATTCCATTTAAGGAATATTAATAGCATCACAATCATGGTTGTGATATCTTAGTAAGATGTTTTTCTTATTATTATGTTAATAAGAAACTAAAAGAATGAGACTGTTTTCTTTTTAATATATACATATGTGTGTAAATACAGACTTATATGTATACACATACTTATATTTCCAAAAGTAAATTGCAATGTGAATAGAGGCACCAATGAAAACAGCTTAGAGAATATATGGAAGGGAGTAAAATTTTATGGGAATACGTTTTTCAATATTTCCTATTTTTGAATAAGTAAATGTTTACATATAAAAACAGTATAAAGCAAATAAAATATCTGTAAAATTGAACACAAAATACACAAAATAACCCACATATACAACACATTAAAATAATAAAAATATTAAATGCTACTCTTAATTTTTACCAGTAATATTGATAATGCAATTTAAAGTTGTTTTGTAAAATATTATATGAAAAAATGCATGAGCAAATACATTGATATTTTAATAAATATGATTCTCACTATTAGAGATATAATTATTAAATAAAACAGGCCAAGAAAACTTATAATATTAAGCTTGAAGCATAAATAGTAGTATAAAATATTATGTATGTGTGCATGTGATTATGTTACTTCATAGAAAGAGCATATATAGCTAATGTCATTCTAATTACAAACTGCTCACTGAGTAATCAGAACTTAGATTTAAATTACTCTTGTTCATGCCCACTAATGGGATGCAAGTCTTCTTTGAAGAAAAACAACTTCTTTTCAAGTTCTGATAGAGGGGAAACACAAGGTGGGAAATACTGGTTTTAGAAGTATCTTGGGACTACTAGCCTCATTTCAAAATGATAAAAAGTATTATGAATAAATGGGCTTTCAGTGGTCAATTTTGACCTTACTATAATGAACAAAAATGGTGATCATAATTGACTGTAAAACAATGAATTAAAATAAATCCTCAAGTGAAATTAGAAAAGTGAAAAGAGAAGTAATAAAAACTCTTCTTTACAGGTTAACACTAGGTAATTAAGGAGAAAATAATAATGTAACTGGAAAGTCACTTTGAAACCTTCCCTGCAATAAATGATTCATGTGAGGAATGCCAGCTAAAAATTATTGAATGACACTTGTTGGGAATTAAGATATTAATGGTGTCTAAAAGCATCTCTCCAAAGATAAATTACCTAATTACAAAAGGAGAAACGTGCTTCTATATTGTAAAGATCTGGGAGTTACCATCTTGATCAGCTGTTCAAACTCATATTCCTTCATAATAGTATAGCAGTGATTATGTGCCTCCAAATGAAAAATATTCATAATTTACAAGAAATGAATGCAGTAACTTGTGAGATGTATATTTTGTCTGTCAGAAAAAGGCATAGGTAGGTTTCCTGTTGTACAAGAGAAACTTTTACTGTATTCATGGAAAGCATTGGTTGTTTTATTATTGTTCTTGCTCAGAGGTTTAAACAGAGGGTGAAGACTGTTTAAGAACTCTGCAATGACCAGAAAATTGGAAAGCGTCACTGCTTTAGAGTTGGATCCATTATAAGTCACAACAGACTGCTAAAATTGGTGACAATGCACAATTCAATTGCTGAGATTTACTGAAGTTTCCAAGAAAGTCACTGAAAAATTTCTGTGGTGGCAGCTTCTGATAAGATTGCTGAAATTCACCGTGGCTTCCAGGTGATCTCCTGTGAATCACCAATTTCTGACATCTTTCTGTGATTTAAGCTCCCCTTGACTTACCGACAGTTTTATTATCTCTAATTTCCTATGATAAATCTTGTTCTAGGGTAGATATAGGACATATTTTGCTTTCTTTACCATATTCTCATTGATTAAATGACTCGACTATATTTAAAGGTATTAATTTTTAGATAAATTTAGTTTATCAGTTTTAAAATACGTACCAAGGAAACACAGGTTAAATTATGACGTGCCATTACAACTTATGTCTGACGTAAGTTGGGAAGTGTCCTGAGGCAAGGAACTCTCGTATATTGATATTTGGAACTGAAAAAATAAAATGGAAAACTTATAGGCATTAATTAGGAAATAAGAAAATATACATAATTCTGACCAACCAATTTTACTCCTGCTTAAGTACCCTAGAGAAATGCTTGTACCTATTGACATCTGCTATGTACAAAAATGCTCACAGTAGTGATTTGCATTGTTTTTAAAGACTATATGGAGTCCAGGTATCTGTCAGCCAAAGAGGATGGACAAATAATTGTGGTATATTAACATGTAAACCACACAATAATTTAAATGAACTATAGATATGGCAGCAAGAAGGGTGAAACATGAAAACCTAATAGTAAGCAAAGATGCAACACCCAAAGAAACACTGAGCTAATACATCAATTTATATAATTAAACACAAAGAGAAATAAAGATGCTTGACTTTTTTATAGATATCGGTATAAGAGCAAAGGTCATAAAGAAAAAAAATGATAATCACAAAGCTAAAGATAATGGTTGCTTCACAGATAGAGACAAGATTCTGATTAGTGAAGGCAAACATGGAACTTTGGGTGTTATGTAAATATGCGATTATTTGGCACATGTGTGATTACATTGGCATGTGATTTATAATATTTTTTCTTTAAGTGTTTCTCTGTTTGTGTGTGTGTGTGTCTTTTGTCCATATAAAATGAGTCTTTTTAAGTTTCCTATTTAAAAAAAAAGAAACAAAACAAAACAAACAACAACAAATCAACAAACAAAAAGTCAGTGGAGTGACCAAGATTAACAAGTTTACTCAGCCAACTGCAGATTATTTTCTACAATGTCAAAGCCATTATAAATATTTCACTCATTATTATTCCACTGGTCAAATGCTATATTTATTCTTATAACAAGATAATAATAAAATTTACCAACAAAATGATGGAATGAAATATGTCCAGAAAAATATAAATTACTCATGTTGGAAATTATTATTTTTGAGGCCATGCATATTCTTGTGACTTTTTCCACTTTAACATATTTACATAGGAGGATACAAAACTAGCTATGGATCTTAATTTGCTGTGAAATTTTGCATCTCCAACATTCATTCTTCTAGGTTATGTGTAAGCAGGTGATCATAGGTTTTCGTTGTGGAAAAAAATACATTTTCTTAACCATAGCAGCTATCATCCTCATATTAGACAAACATGACCTTACTCTGCAGTCACTAAAAGTGTATTTATTTTGTGAGTTCCTTTATTATAAAACATCTCTTGCCTGTAGTGATATTAATGTTTTAACCATTCTCTTTCCCTCTCATGGTTAATCTTTCTCATTCTCTTCATAATTATGGTTGGGTTATTGGCTAATAAAAGTCACTATCAGACTTCTTAAAAAAGCAAATACAAAGCCAGGGAACATACCATTGCCATATCTAAACTCTATTTTGTAATGGAGCTGGAATTATTTTAACTATTGAGCTCAATAATCAGTGACCTTTGTTAAAAAAAAGCTTAAATTTATTTATTTTTATCTTAGAAGAATTGACCACACAAATGGTCTGTAAGGCTTTAAAACATACCCTAAATATCATTGATTTAATCTGGCTTTAAATAAAATCAGAAGCCATTCGAGGTTTTTCAAGTGAGTATTGATAAAATTTAACCTATAATGTGATGTGTTCAAATTGGATGCATAAAATTCATATAGACTATATCTGTCATTAATTCAACCAAAACTTACTTTTTAATGTGACATAAATTTTCTTTCATTTTTAAATCTCATAACAGCCAGAATTTATTCATTTTGAATTAGCTAATTTAGTTTTTCCAAAATCTCTTGCCGATTTAAAAACGAGTTTTTGAATTCTGAGTGTATTGATTAATTGTGGCTTGTTATATTCTACAAAACCACTGCCCTTAGATGATTAAAGACAATAAAATCAAATGTTCTTTGTAAAAATATTTGACAACTGCAGGTATATTTGTTTGAGAAAGTTGTGTTACCTAAAGAGCAATTTTTTTCTTTGTTTAAAAACATCTTAAAAATAAGAGAATGATCTACTTTGGAAGGTTATACAATGAATAGATTTATGTATAAAATCTATGTTTCATGGTTCTAGTAAGAAATTATGTCTAATGATTGCAATTGCTTCTGAACAAATGCCATTCTTTCTATTATTAAAAAAATTGAAAATTTAAGCACTTGTATCAAAACTGAAATATAGGGAAGGATATCACATATCAATTATATTTTTGAGAATATTTGATGACTTATATTACAGGTGAATGAAGACTAATATGCTAGCCAACTTATGTTCGCTGGGTAATATGTTTTTCAGCTATTTTCCATTGTATAAATACTCTCATCATTGTTCATTTTAAGGTAAAAATTACGTATAACAGAGTTAGAAAGAAATACACACATGATTCTGTAGCATTTCTACTATGTAGATATAATAGACATATATAACTTCAAAGTCATGGACAACAGTTAAATTTAGTGAAGTAATTAGAAAGTGGTAAGTTTTGAGTATTTGTTATCTTTCTTTTAATATAATTTAATTGTAACATATAATTTCATGTGTGAAAACTCTCTATTTAACAAGCAGTGTAAAGAAATTCTAAGTATTTAGTAGTAGGCTACTGTGAGCTCACACAAATTAGCTCTGGAATACTACTGTATTCATTCATTTATTATACATATTCATTCATTATTATACATATTCATTCATTTATTTATACATTTTTTATATATCTATGTATGTAATTATTCAACCAAACATTAAATAATTTGTGGAAGCTCTGCAATATATCATTTTACCTTCTGTAGAGAACATAAAATTCAGTTTTGATCATATTTAAAAGCAAAGAGATCTTCCATGCTATAGATTTTTTAATGATAGAGTCAGAGAAATTCTTTATATGTCACTGTCCATAAAGAGATATTATTTTACATATATTAAGGTAAAACACCTAATGGGAGTTTACATTATAGTTTTCAATCTCTCTTTATACATCCAACTACTCACACAAAACAGTAATAAAAAAAACACACACAAAAATATATATGCCTTTAGAGAAGGAAGCAAATTCCTCTTATGTATGAGATAAACACAAGGAAAAAATAAGGCTTTCATAAGATTTATAAAGATGATACAAATGCAAATGTTTCTAACTTGGCATAAAATATTAATAGGTTCAGATTTTATAAATAGGCTTTATTTATATTGTTTCAGAAAACTTGTTTTTTATGGGATATCATTTTAATTATAAAGATGAAGAATATGCAGCACAGAGAACTTTTGACACTTCAATGCCAAAGAAGTGTTGCTGGTAGACAGAAAATGAAAGAGCTTGGATGCAAGTTTAAGCTCGAAACCGCAGTGCTCTCCCACTTCTTTCATGATTACAGAGAAGAAGCTCAAGGACCTGGTAAAGGAGATAGACAATCTATCTTGAGTTGATTTTTCTATATGGTATAAGAAAGGAGTCCATTTTCAGTCTTCCACATATGGCTAGCCAGTTGTCTAAGCACCATGTATTTAGAAGGGAGTCCTTTCTCCACTGCTCATTTTTGTCAACCACAATCATATGGTTGTAGGTATCCAGCCATATTTCTGGGCGATTATGTTCCATTGGTCTATGTATCTGTTTTTGTACCAGTACTATGCTGTTTTGGTTACTGTAGCTTTGTATTATAGTTTAAACTCAGGTAGAATGATGCCTCCAGCTTTGTTCTTTTTGCTTAGAATTGCCTGGGCTATTCAGCCTCTATTTTTGGTTCTATATTAATTATAAGAGGTTGTTTATAGCTCTGTGAATAATGTAATTTGTAGTTTGATGGGCACAGCATTTAATCTATAAATCATTTTGGGCAATATGGACATTTTAATACTATTGCTTTTTCTGATCTATGAGCATGAAATGTTTTTCCATGTGTTTGTATCTTCCTCTGATTTATTTAAGCAGTGTTTTATAACTCTTATTGTAGAGATCATTCACCTCCCTGGTTACCTGTATTCCTAGATATTTTATTCTTTTTTTGGCAATCATGATTGGGAGTGCATTTCTGATTTGGATCTATGCTTTGCTGTTGTTGGTATATAAAAATGCTAGTAACTTTAGTACACTAATTTTGTATCCTAACACTTTGATGAAGTTGTTTATCAGCTGAAGGAGCTTATGGGCTGAGACTATGAAATTTTCTAGAATTAGGATTGTGTCATCCTCAAACAGGGACAGTTTGACTTCTTTACTTCCTATTCAGATGCTCTTTATTTATTTCTCTTGCCTGATATCTCTGTCAGGACTTCCAATACTATGTTGAATAGCAGTGGTGAGAGAGGGCATCCTTGCCTTGTGCTGGTTTTCAAGGGGAGTGCTTTTCTCTTTGAATCCAAGTGCTCCTGTGTTGGATATATACATATATATATACACACACACACATATATATAATACATATATACATATAATATATATATACCCAGTAGTTATAACTTCTTATTGAATATATATAACTTCTTATTGAATATATATAATATATATTGTACATATAATATATATATACCCAGTAGTTATAACTTCTTATTGAATTGAACCATTTAATACTATATAATGCTTCTTTATCTTTTTTGATCTTTGTTTGAAGTCTTTTTTTTCTGAAAGTAGGATTGCGACTCCAACTCCTGCTTTTTTCTTATTTCTATTTGCTTGGTAAATTTTCCTCTGTCCTTTATTTTGAAGCTATGGATGCCACTGCAGGTCAGATGGGTCTTCTGAAGACAGCATACAATTTGGTCTTGCTTTTTAATCTAGCTTGCCACTCTCTGCCTTTTAAATGGGGCATTTAGCCCATTTACATTGAAGATTAGTATTGATATGATTGGATTTGATCCTGTCGTTGTGTTGTAAGCTGGTTATTATGCTGGCTTGTTTGTGTGGTTGCTTTATAGCATCACTGCTCTGTGTACTTAAGCGTGTTTTGTAATTGTGTGTAATAGTCTTTCCTTTTCATATTTAGTGCTTCTTTCAAGATCTCTTGTAAAGTGGGTCTAGTGGTAAACAAAAAACAAAAAACAAAAACAAACAAACAAACAAAAAACTCCTTTGGCATTTGCTTATCTGAAAATAAACTTGTTTCTTCTTTGTTGAGTAAGCTTAGTTTCTTTAGATATAAAATCATTGATTGAAGAGTTTTCTTTTTAAGATGTTGAATGTAGGCTGTCAATCTTGTCTGGCTTGTAAGGTTTCTACTGAGAGTTCCACTGTTAACCTAATGGAGTTCCCTTTGATGTGACCAGCCCTTTCTCTTTAGCTGACTTTAGCGTTTTTTTACTTTAACCTTGGAAAATCTGATGCTTATGTGTCTTGAAGATGATCTTCTTGTGGAGAATCTTGCAGGAGTTTTCTGTATTTCCTGAATTTGAGTGTTGTCCTCTCTAGCAAGCTTATGAAATCTTTTCTAAGTTGTTTGCTTTCTTCTCATCTTTTTCAGGTATGCAAATTATTTATAGATTTGGCCTCTTTACATAATCCTATACATCTCAGAGGTTTTTGTTTATTCCTTTTTATTCGTTTTTCTTTATTTTTGTCTGACTGTCTTGTTTCAGAGAACCAGTCTTCAAGTTCTGAGATGTTTTCCTTACTTTGGTCTATTCTACTGTTAATATTTGTGATTTATTGTGAAATTATTGTAGTATGTTTTTCAGCTCTATCACATCAGTTAGTTTTTTTATTTTTTTTATTTTTTAATACTCGCTATTTAGTCCATCAGCTCTGTATCATTTTATTGTGATTCTTAGTTTCCTTGGACTGGATTTTCCCATTCTTCTGAATCTCCATGATCTTTGTTCTTATCCGTATTCTGAATTCTGTTTTTGTCATTTCAGCTAATGAAGCCTGGTTTAAAAAACATGTTGTGGAACTAGTATAGTCATTTGGAGGACATAAGACAGTGCCCATTTGAGTTGCTGGAGTCCTTACATTTGTTCTTTCTCAGCTCTCTGCAAGGGTTTTGCTTTAACTGCTGTGCTGCCCCTGATTGAAGTGTTCAGGAGAGGGCCAGGGTGGTTATGCTGGAGTGTCAGATCAAGCATTTCTGCCCAGTGAGGAAAAGTGAGGACAAGTACCTGTTTGGAAAAGAGTTTGGCCACTTTTCCATTAGGTGAATGCTCTGTTCTAGGAGTCTAGACCAGTCCCTGGTTCTATGGACTCTCCAGAGCCTGGAGATAACAAGGGCGAGAGCTGTGAGGCACTGAAGATGGCAAATTGCCATCACACTGGGAGCTTTGTCCCAGGGAGGTGCAGAGCTGCTACTGGCTCCATAGTCCCAGCAGGGATTGGCTAGAGAAGTGTATTTTTCTCATAGACCTCAGTAAATGAGATATTACATTTCTCACTGAACATTTTATAAAGATATTTTAAGTCACTATGAATTATTCAATCTTCTGCTCAATAAAGATGTTTATCCAGTATGAATATAAGGAGCTCCCTCTATCTGTTTTTATGTTGTCAGTGTCAGACTGTTAATGAAAAGTAGATGAGAGTTGACATACTTACAGTAGTCCCCTCTTATCTGCAGGGAATAAGTTCCAATAACCCCAGTGGATACTTGAAACAACATACAGTACTGAATTTTATATACACTATGTTGTTTTGTATATATACATATATATGATAAAGTTTAATTTATAAATTAGGCACAGTAAGAGATTAACAACAATGACCAATAATAGAAAACTGTAGCAACAATAGTTATGTGAATGTGACCTCTCTCTCAAAATATTTTATTGTACAATATGCTTATTCTTGTGATGATGTATGATGATGAAATGCCTACATGATTAAGCCAAGTGAAGTGAATAATGTAGGCATTGTGACATAACATTAGGCTGCTATTGACTTTGAACACAAGTCGCAGGATACCACTATAGTTGATCTGAATAAAAAAGCTACTGATTAATGTGCTGATGACCTGTATAGCATAGACACACTGGACAAAAGGTTGATTCACATTCTCGTGTTCTGGATTGGATGGAAGGGATGGTGTAAGATTTCATCTCACTACTCTGAACAGTGTACAATTTAAAACTTAGAAATTGTTTGTTTCTGGAATTTTCCACTTAGTATTTTTGAATTGCAGTATACCATGAGTAACAAATCTTGGAAAGTAAAACCATGAATAAGTGCGGATAATAGTACTTCCGTGAAATGTACCACCTGGAGTAAGTGTTAGGTGTTACCTTAGGGTATCTTTGGTAGCAGGATATGACTACAGAGAGAAGTCTACCTTATTATGGAAACAACTGTTGCAGATAAATGATATTTTGCATTACAATAAGAGTGTTTTAATGAAATAACTTATGAAAAACCTTGTGACTTATTATAACTAAAAATATTTTGGGACATTTAGACATTGTTTATCCTGATGCCAGGTGTCTTAGCCTGTTTGTTCTGCTATGACTGAATACCTGAGTGTGGGTAATTCATAAACAATAGAAATAGATTTCTCACAGTTCTCAAGGTGGGAAAAGCAAGACAAGGTGCTGCAGATTTGATTGTCTGGTGAAGGCTCCTTCCAATATGACATGTTTAAACCATAGCACAGTTTATTTTTTTTAATTTATCTATAAGAGAAGTAAACCTATTTATTTTATTAAGAGCAAATTGTATGTTGTGACAATAATTAGATATATATCTAAAGATCAACTCATTGCCTGAAATGTCATTGTCTTGCTTCTTTGACTGTGAAATAACACATTCATATATACATTTCATGCTCTTTGGAAATATATGTATTTGTTTGAGAATTATAGTAATCTCTTGATTCTCAAGATCTTTAAATTTTCAAAATTAATCAATAACCAGGATGAATATATAGATCAATGTAGATGTAGATGATATAGATAGATATAGATGTAGCTAGATATACAGACACATATAATGGAATTTTAGAATTTGTGTTTTTCCAGTTAGTCAAGCTTCATTGATTGCTCCTTTGATATTTGCTGGCATTATTTGTTTTTCTTCAAGTGAGCACTCCTGCTATGTATTTCTCTTTCCCTTCTCATGCACAAAGGAAGGAAAAACATGTTTAACTGCCAAGCACAGTCCCCACTTCTAACAAAGGGCCATATATAGGGTGAGAAATCAGGACTTAGTTGATTAATGGATGACTAAATAATTGTATGCATGATCAGCCTTTATTATTTACTGTCATTAAGTTACTTTATTTTTTAAATCAATAAATACAGCATTATTTATTGAATATGTGCACAGCATACACAATTCTACTAGCCTATATGATTACCGCTAAATACGGATTTCTTATTTAGCAGCTTATCAATTAAGATATAGTTCAGTTTTGAAGTTTTGAATCCAAAACATCTGAAGAAAATATCAAGGTTATACATATGTGACACTTAACGTATTTAAGGCATACAATATTAGATATTCACCTTTAAAAAACTATTATTTCATTTAGTAATGGCATCAAAGTGTTAATTCACTTTAAAAACCTTCAGAAAATAAAGAACTGTCTCAAATGACAAGCTTCATAGATCAGTCAGCGTAAAGTAAGTTTTTCTCCACAATTTTACATAAGTTAAAACAACAAAAAAACCCTGAGGATTTCAAAAGTCCATTAACAATGACAAGTGTCTTAGAAATAAAGTTTGATTAAAATGTAGAAAGTTAGAGATCTTTTTAAAAGAAACAATGGATCAGTTTTAAAGTATCAGGTAAAATAATGAGATTTTAAATGGCAGTGCAAAAATGCAATTCCAAATTTGCCTCTGGATCTCTTTGCTGCACCTCTTAACTAGAAAAAATAATTAAGTAGAATGGTTTTTCACATGAGGGCAAAATTATAATTTTCATAAATAGAGATCACAGAGGTAGAGTGCTATAAACTTTAAGAACACATAGGAATATCAAGTGGTAATTACAATTATTTTTATTATTATTATTTCACCACTCCCACCTTCCTGCAGAGCAGAATGCATTATGTAATTATTTTATTCATGTCTTAAAAATGTCTCACTCTATTAAAGATCCAAAATGTATTACCTTTCCCAGTCAAATTTTAAACGTAGTATTTTACTTGAAACATCACATTTTGAAGAACTTAACAAAAGTATATTACATATGAGATATAGTCTTTTTCTAATATGGAAAATAAAGAGTTAAAAGAGTATTCTATATTCAGGCTGTTGCAGAACAATAGGGTGTATAGAGTGTAAAAAGTGATTTGGCATATTAAGGAATATTGTTATCTGTAGGTTGCTATTGGAGCATAGAAATTGGTTCAAATAGCTTGAAAATCATTTCCCTCATCTTATATAACAGATATACTTATTTTAAATATTCTAATATTAAATTTATTGATATTAGAGACAGACAATGTAATACATGAAACTGTTTCATATGATAACCTATTAGCGTTTTAATTAACACATTATTTGGGTGCTAAACATTTAATAATCTAATATACCTAAATATTTTTGTATAATACATTTTATCACTTTGTCCAAACCAACCAATATGAATAGTGGGCAGTTATATATAGAATAATTTCTGGCTGGATCTCTTGTGATAATTAATGGGAAGAGCAGGTGATATATGAGGAATTACAAGCTCACATTACTGGGTGGTAAAATGTGAGCCTTCAAGCATCCAAAGTGGAGAAGGAAAACAGAGGCAGAAGCCAGTTACTAGAGCTCCTCATATAAAATGCTTAGAAATCCATGTTTATTCTACAAGTGATAGAGTTATTGAATGCATATTAAACAGAATGATTATCTGCTCCTTCAATAACACTTCATGAGGTTAATAGCTAACGTAGATTTACCCCACCATCTGTGATACTAACTTACTTATAGGACCCCAAGGACTTCTTGGAGAAATGGCTGATTTCAAGGTTGGGGAAAATATATTTTTGTGACAGAAGTTATACATTGCTCAACAAATAATGGAGACATGTCAAAAGGACAAGGACAGGACTCCCATGTGGGAATCAAGGTAGACTATAATAATAAAAGATTATAATTCTATTGAATATGTTTTTACTGCTGTAAATAAGCTGAATAAATACATGAATAAATTGGAACACTAGAGAGGTGTAGTCTATGTAATAATGCCAACTAGTAATTTTGAGGTTATAAAAAAATTATATAAATCAGTATTTTGCAACCCTCATAGTTACAGTTAATTGAGGCAAGAAACATCAATAATTGCTAACAATAGTACATAATATTTATATGAGGAAGAAGAGTTGTGGAATGTCAACCTACAGTCCCTTGAAATATTATTAATAACAAGAGAAAAGTAAGAATACCAAAGCAGTAGAGAAATAGCAGCTTTTTCACATGATCAAAGTTAATGTCACAAATGGCAAGACAATTCAACACTGGGTAATGATTTATGGAATGCAGTAAAAAAGCAGAAGGTTCTTCTTTGATATCCTAGCTCAAATTTTTTCACCTAAATTTAATATATGAAAATATAAGATGCAACCAAATGGAAGGGCAAATTACAAAATAACTGGCCTGTAATCATTTAAAGTGTTAAGAACAAAGATTTCAAGAAAAAAAAATATCAGAACTAAGAAAATATTCCAGATTGAAGGGGACTAAATAGATGAATGACAAATAATATGAGCAATTCTGGATTAAATTATCTTTCTATAAAGGAGGTTACTGAGCTAATTGTTAAAACCAGTGTGGGTACTGAGGATTACATGGTATTAATGTATTAGTGTTAATTTTCTAATTTTTCTGGTTATACTACCAAAATATGAACCTTGCTTGTAGGCAAAATATACTGTAGCATTTTGTAATAATCAGGCATCATGTCAATAAGGACTTCTCAATAAAAAATTTATTATATAATTCTTGTGGCATTTCTGTATGTTTAATATTTTCAGTGTGAAAAAAGTAGTAGTAATTATAGTAGGTAATAAAATTTAGCATATTTACCTTTTAAATACATATTCTACTTTGTAAAGATTCCTGTATGTAAAATACACTTTAAAAATGATTACATTACATATTTTCAGAGTATCATTAGCTTTAGGCAATCTTTGCAGATTTGCTTATATATCTTATTAATCATATTAAAAAATTATTCAAGAATATAACATTTGATATAAATCTAATTTTATTATAGTAAATTGATTTACATTGTGTTGACCTGATGAGTAGAAATAGTATTAGATATATCGTGAGAAATGAATCATTTTGATTTTACAGCTATCATTTGATATTTTTAAAGAATCAAATATGATTATAATATTTGAAAATAATTAGTCCCTAGACACTATTTATTTGCTGATTTAATTTTTTTTATATTATACCAGCATAGGTAATGAGTCAAACTATAAAGATGAACCTTATCAAAAGGATAATCTGTATCATGTCATCAGGTGACTACTAAAATAAATAGTTCAGAAATTTTCAAAATATATTGTTTAAATTTAGTACATTTAATTCTACATAATGGTTTCCAGGGCTTTAAAACACTAGATATTTGAAAATTAATATTTCTCTTATCATTTATATTATTCTGATATATTTGAGGCTGAACCTGCTTTACGATGCTGTTTCTAACATTGTTTAACACAATGAAATTAGGTGTGATTTAGTCAGCTAGAGGAAAGTTGACTTTAAGCCATTCTAAGAAGAATAAAATTTGTCTTATATGACTGCATTTTCAAAAACAATGGCTGTATAAAGCAAATAGACTTTTATACATCATTACTTATGGGCCCACATTGAGCCATGGAAGATTCATGCAAAGCAAGTAGCTGCAGTTGATCGTGCTGATGGAACAACTTTGGTGCATTCCCAGGATTATCTGAAAGTCTGTTTCATCTGTGGATTTTGCATTTGAGGCCATTTAAAAGCAATAAATGTGTTTCTTTTTATATCTGGAATCAATTCTGTCAAGCTTCAGTGTTCTATCTATATTCACCTTTTGCACTCTATTTCCTAAATAACCTCCCTGTTCATTAGCAATGCTTTCTAAATGCTGAAGGCAATGAAGTACACTCATATAATTTGTGTTCAAATTGTAAAAATGACCTCAAAGGTACAGAGTTATTGTGTGATTCTTCCACCTTTGAAGTCATTATTGCTTAATTTTTCACTGTTGCATAAGTCCCACAGAAACATTACTAGTGGATTTATGATTACTAACGGGGTACTTAAAGTCCAAATGTAAAGACCTCATCAAACTCTTGGTATTTGCATATACATTGTAGATAATTAAGTGGCTGATAGGCAATGCTTTCTCCTGGCTGCCACTGGGGTATTAAAAGATGACAGGATATTTAATATAATATGTTTCTCAAAATTAACTCTGCGTTAAGAATGTCCAGGCCCACATATTTCAGGGTTTATGGAACTTCATTTGCAATATTGCTGTATTATGATGTACATTAAGGTTAACATAAAATAGTTATATTTCATATAAAACCTGTAAGTTGTGGGATAAATGTAATTCTTTGTTTTGCTTTGCTTTAATAAATTTTGTGGTCTCTTTTTATCAACTTGAGTTGGTAATATTTGCTTAAGAATAGCTAGAGAACCTACACTGTTTACAATATTTATTTTATAAAATAATTAGCAATATGTGAAGACAAAATGCAACAAGTAGAAGGGAACACTTTTTTGTTCTAAAGTTGGCATAAATCTTTTCTTAATTAGATATAGTTTTCTTGCTCTTCTTCATTTACTTTAATCTTTGAAAACAGTAACTCTAAATATTTATTTTAATGTTTTAGTGTTTACAATGTATTTGGAAAGGCACTATCTAGTTTGAAACTCACAACAGATCTATAAGCTGAATAACTAATGTCTAGATTTTCAGCTACAAAACGTTGTTATTTAAAATCTAATGAGACATAATCTATTTTTATTTTCCATTTACATATATTAAACATGTTTTATATAATTCCATCTCAAATCATGTATGGAATCTGAAACAGTAGATAATAATTATTTTCATATTCTTGATACTACTTTAGAAATTGCATGCCTGTTAAATAGCAAAAACCTCTTCTTTCTAATCTAAATGAAAAATATGGTAATAGAAATTTACTCTGTAATGTTGCCATTTCATAACTATTCTAAATATTTGCGTAAGTCTTTTCTGAAATGAAAAATTGTATTCAACAGATGTTTATTGAGCTCTTGTTTTGAAACAGCTGAAGGGAATAAAAACATAGCCCATGAGTATATTATTGTTCTTTTTTTATTATAGGGGTCTAGAATCTATGGTAAGTTGTATAATTTTAAGGATTGTGGAAGCATAGAATTACATGTGTTTTTCAGTTTTTCAAGGAATAGACTCTATGGCTTGCCACAAAACTAATAATCATATACAAAATATTGGAAAAGATTTGGCAAAAAATATTATATTTGTAAGTTAATAACTAAAGTTAGAATAACACTTTTTGTTGAATAAGAGGTACAATTGGGACAAACACAGCACACATATTGCGTTGCCAAACACTTCATTTCTAGCAAAAGCAGAATGGAAGCTATTGCCGTATAACTAGGTAGGATAGTTTTTTAACAACTATGTTAATAACTTTATGTTTTCCTAATCATAATTCTAAATTCCTCATAATGCAACTTAAAATTATACCCAGCCACAGCTGATTGAAAATATAATAAATACAACCAAAACCAATCAGATACATATATATATATATCTCTCTTTCACCATCACCACTGCTACCAACACTACAAAACAACAATATCAACAAAACACCAAGAAAGAAAATATATCATTTTCTTCCTCCAGTATTTGAGCCCTCTGTAGAATTTTCCCCCATTTGTCTGTGAAAATTCTGCCTCTCTTTGACACACTTATTTCCCCATCCTTCTTGTACCTATTGAAAAAACATATGGCCAAGGATATGTCAATGGAATGAGCCCTGACCAGAGTTTGACTGATGTCTTGAATTCATAACAGTAGCTATGAAGAAAACACAAATAATACGTGGCAAACAAAGGGCAATGGTGCCGGGGTGGGGGTGGAGGGATATTAGTGCATGTAGCAAATTCGTTTCTGACTCAGAAATGCTAATATTAAAAATTGCAGAGCATAGTGTACCATGGTTGTGGGAGAGATTTCCTCTTTTTTTGGCAACACTTTAGACAAATCTAACAGTGCAGCTTTGAGAGTAATTATTTATCTCTGCTTGTGCTACTTTGATTTGCTCAAAGTTCAGCTATCAAAACAAAACCCAAAGCATATCCATATAATATTTGAATACAGAATTAAGGTATAAAGCTTATTATTGATTTATTTTTTCCTCCTGTGAACTTCGTTAATTTTTCCCAAACTTTATTTCACACATGAGGCTTAAATTATCTTTCCTATTACCTATGCAGGAAATAATAGGTCATTATATTAATTTGGATAGCTTCTATGTCATCACAGTGCAGTATCATCTAAACCCTGAACTGCCAGAAGTGAATATAAGAAAAATAGAATTAAAATGCAACAAGAGAATGTTATTTGAAATTAAGTGACATGTTTTTCAGGCTACTCTTGTGTTACTGCAATTGTCTAAACTTAAAAATTATTTTTGTACATTTTGTTGCATACATAAAAATAATGATTTTGTTTGTTCCTTTTTTTCCATTGAATTAAAAAAGAGAGGAATTATTTTGAGTGCTCAACTTTCTTTGTCACTTTAAAACTTCCTACCAGGTCAAAAGATGAGGATTTTCTTTTCATCTTGCTATTGTCATGTATTTTCAAATTTGACAAAACCAACAGGGAAATAGTGGTCATTTAACATTCTCAGCAACCTTGAAGAACATATGTTCTATAGCCATTTAATATCAATTTATAGAAAAATTTCTATGACCAAGATATTTTTGACAGTCAATCCTTGACAAACCCTTCGTACTGTCTTTAAACTATAATAATTGTAGATGTTACGTGCCTTTATTACTGCTGCAAAACCTAGCAAGACATATAGCAGCAGAAAGATGTATTTTTGCAAGAATACCATGAGTTAGACTATTAGTAGAAGATATGTTAATAATTATCCAAACGAAGCCCGACATCATGCCACCAAGTAATTACATATTCAGTATAATGTCCTATATGCAGAAAAACAATACATTAATTTTTATCTGATGTTTGTATATTAGCTTTTGTATCTACCTTTGTAAGTGCTTTGCCAATTTGATTTGGAAGATTACTGCTGGGTATGTTGATTTCATATAGTGATATCTTCTTAAAACTATTTAGACAAATTCATACTAATATTCTGATATAGACTGTCTCCTGCCTTAAAATGGGAAATTCTCTTATCTCTTCATGTGAGAAGGAGAATTACCGTGTGATGAAATCTTCAGTTTGGAAGGACAAGTTCCACGAAGAGTAAGGAGCTACAAGACGTTCCGGTATATGAAGTAAAATCTGTTATATTATTATTTCAAACCACCCCATTCCTGTTTAGTTATAACAAAACACCACTGTATGTTATGCTCACTTCATTTTCTGGAATAGAGCATTCAAAAGACATTGAATTATTTACACCAGCCCCTCCACCATGTAAAAGGAGCAACTCTTCAGTGGATCCTAGAAGAATCATCATTTATTTCTGTAACACCTAATATTCTAAGTACTACACACAGATGACTCAAATTCATATCATCTTTTAGATGCTCAGCAACTATGGCACAACATAAGAGATAATGGTGTGATTCAAAATTTGACTAGATTTTTTTTTTTTTTACTGTCTAAATACATTATCCATGTTCCTCACTATATTAGTGGACTGAATCAACTAGTTTCCTTACTTTCTATCTTCTAGCTGGGTTATGCCAGTGGGAGAGACTAGGGAGTAATTGGAGGATTCCAAAAGAAAAAAGAAACTATTCATTTTCCTAACTCTTCCCTGCCAAGTTACTGAAACGTGGTTTTCTTATACCATATATATTCACTACCGTTGGTAAACCCTCTCTTAAAAGTACACTTTACCCATCCTGTTAAAATTTTCTGACAATTTTCCCTTTAGATAGCCATATCATAGTTCTTTGGGTATTTTATCATCCACACTGCTGGCACTCCAAAACACTAGACATGGTGCTTCAAATGGTCCCAACATTATGCTTTCTTTAATCAAACACATTGATGTAAATATTTTATCTCAAAAAGATTCTGACTGATAAAGTTTCCTTTTACAAAATAAAGAAAAATGTAATGTGTGCTTGAAACCCAGAGCCAGGGTGGTATAGACACATGAGGGAATCTCCTGGTCTGCAGATTGCAAAAACTATGGGAAAAGTATAGTATCTGGGCAAGATAGCATAGGCCTTCACAGCTGCTCTTGGCTGGAAAAGGGAGGATCCCCTACTCCTGGCACTTCCCAGGTGAGATGATGCCCCCCCCTGTTTTTCCTTGCCTGTCTTGGGCTACACCCACTGCCTAATCAGTTCTAATGAGATGAACAGGATAACTCAGTTGGAAATGCAGAAATCACCCAACTTCTGCGTTGGTCTCCCTGGGGAGCTGTAGACGGGAGCTGTTTCTATTTGGCCATCTTGCTAGCAGCCTAATGAATATAAAATATATTATTGCCTAGAAAGGTATAATAATTCTAAATTGTGTACACATAATTACATAGCTTTAAATATATAGAGAAAATGACAGAATTACCAAGTAATATAGGTTTTCCTACAATCATAGTGGAGAATATGAATACACTTATTCTAAAATATCATAGGAAAGGCAACCAAAATATAAACAGGAATATAGTTCTATATTATATCGTTAACCAGTTTAACTTAATTGACAAATATAAAACGCTATATGCAATGAGAGAATATACACTATTTTAAGTGTGCCTGAAGCATTTAACACAACTGATAATATAATGTGTTACAGAGCACAGATTAACCAATTTTAAAGAGTTGAAATAGTTCAATTCTCTACTCGCATGGAGTTGAAAACTTCAACAGACCTTTTCAATAACTAATGGATCAAGCAAGCAGAATATTAGTATCAATATAGTTGACCTAAACACTACTGTTTAGCCACTGGGCTTAGTTGACATTTCTAGACTACTCCATTCAACAAAGACAGACTACACAATCTCAAGGTAAAATGGAAGATTCACCAAGAGAGACTATATTCTGTGTCTTAAGATATAAATTTGAAGTCATGTAAATCATGTTCAGTATAATCTGAACACATTAAAATGATGAATGGTAGTGAATATGTAAATGTAGTAAATTTGAAATAAATTAAAACTTTGATCTTTAAACATAAGATTTAAACCATCAGACACAGTTTTAAACTAAATATAAATGCATACATGCTTCAATAAAAATCTATAACACTTCTGGAAAGACCCGTCCGATAGTATTCAAGCTTTAAAATTTAGTTGTAAATGTATTAGGATATTCATGGTATATGAACTATATGAAGTGACAATTTTGAGTATGTATTATAAAATTATGTGAAGTATAAGATAGAGCTGCCTTTCTTTGGTCATAAAGTTTGCAATAATGCCTTTACATCCCTATGGTATCTGGCATAAACAGAATGGATATTATTTGTTTGATTATTTGTGAGGCACCATGATTTTTTATCATCTGTTAATATATCTTTATGGGTTAATATATTTAGGGCTTATAAGCAAAATCATTAAAATCTTTATAGCTGACAGTCTCTATCATGTCAATATGGAATGAAAGGAGAGCGAATTAATCTGTAACAATAATTATTTGGTTACTGCTGTGCACTTTTCTTAATTAAAGCCCATATTATTATTATTGGTTTACTGCAATTACATATTATTTAATATAATTTTATATTATTTAAACTCATATTTTTAAATGGTGTTCAATCTTATTGACAATCTATTACTTATTAAATTATGAAAACAAATATAATTAACATATTTTTTTCTCCTTGGCATCTAATGTTCTTACTCTATATTCACTTTTAAGCCAAAGTCAGTTTTTGAGACATTGTCAGATCCTCTAATAAAGATTATAAGAGAGATGGGGAAGAAAAGTTACATCACAGACAACACAGAAGCTTTTTACAATCTCTTGTTCAAAGCTTCAGGTTTTGCCAGCAATGTGTTCTTTTCTATTTCCTCTTCTCTTTCTCCTAAAACGATAAGAACTTCTTTCTATTAGCCAGAGCATTTTAGTTCAACTTACTCTTTCTTCAAAGCAAAAGCCCTACATTTGGCTAAGCATAGCATTTGAATACCAATTAGACTGTTATTCAAGAATGCCACCGCCTACTTGCAATTTCTTCTCTCATCTAGCCACCCCACCCCCACCTCCCTTACCCAAATTACCTAGGAGGTTAGAATCAAAAAAGGAAAAACTAATAAAACATTTTATTTTTCTACATACTATATAAATACAGCAAGTATTTATTGAGCACCTACTATGTGGCATGCATAATTTTAGGTATCAAATCCACAGTGGTAAAACTCACAAAGCATTAAAGTCTAAAATAATAAAAAGCAATTAACCAAAATAGAAATATATTTGTGCTGTAAGATCATAGTGATTTCATAATTAACAAAATATTACTTTATGAGCATCCAAAGAAAAATGAATTATAATATATTAGCTTGTACAAGAATACAAATTTACCCCTGATTCTATATTTTTTAAAAAAGTTATCTTTGCAAAAATTTTTTTAAATAATTAGGTGCAAGAAATATCTTTCATGGGATGTAAAAGTAACCATTTTTTCTTATTGGCAAATATGGAGTGATAGATGAACACAAAGTTATTCCTACAAAATTAAAAATAAAGTTATTACAAAAAACAGTATCTGGGAATGATATAGTAAGCTTTCTATTCTGTTGAAATGAAAACAAATTCTAATTATCGTGAAGCACTTTGATAAAGCTTTTTTCCTTTCATTTCTGAAGACAGTTCAACAATGTAGGAGGTTGTCACAGTAAGAGATTAAGAAAAACCTGTGTGAGAGAACTTGACATTTAGATATTGTTTTCAATTTTATTATAGACTTTTTCTTATTAAGAAAGTCAATTAAAATAATTTGTTGGTTACTGGATAAATGGGTTCTGAGTAAGATAATTTATTAACTCTTCTAGATTTTTTCTGTTACTAGAGTGTTTTTAATGGTCATTTAAATAATTCATGCCACGCAGTATATTTCTGATATTTCCCCTTTTAATCAAAGAGGAGAGCAAAGATCACCTGGTGGCCATCAAGCAGACCATCCAGAGGCAAACTCCTTATTGAGGAATTTGGAAGTAGATATGTCAGAGCTATTCAAACCAGACTGACTCCATCTTGAGTGAAGGCTAGGAAAATGAGGCTGGAACTTGCTAAGCTGCATTCTCAGAAAGTCAGGCATTCTTAGCCTCTAGATGTTTACCATTAAGGGAACAAGTCAATAATGTTTACTAAACAGACCCAGACTTGGGAATGTCCAGATATCCTGATATGTGGAGGACAAAGGCATTCCTAAGATTGCTTTAAAGATAATAATATTGATTCTTACAAAATACAGTAATTAAAAAAATCAATCCTCTGTCACAAAACCTTGTAACAGAGCACATCTCCCCATATATATGAGTATTGTACCTAGGGTGGATGTATTCCTCTCCTTACTCTCAGGAATGTCCTACTCTCTCTATGGAGTAGCTATTCTTTTACTACTTTGCAAGGTGGACTCATCCCAAATTCTTTCTTGTGCAAAATCCAAAAATCTTCTCTTGGAGCCTGGATCTGGTCCCCTTTCCTATAACAATTAGAATTCCCTATTATCTAAATCCGGCATCTAGTAACAGGCCTCTTTCCCAAACATTAATTAAGAGATACTAATAAGTAACTGGAATTTCTATACATCTCTGGAATGTATGCATGTCGAAACTCATCATGTAAACTTTGCTGACATCAAGACACCGAAATGTCTACAAACGTAATCGTTTGTCATGATGTACTTGACTAATATAGTCCAAATTACCCTTAAGCTCCCACTTTAATGTCCATAAATATCCCTAAGGAAAAAATCCATCCTTTGCACACAGTCCTCTCTTGCTGACATGCCCCACTGCACACTTCAGCACTGTTCTTTCTGTCTAAATAAAACATACCTTTGTAGAACTGTACAGCAGTGGGTAAATTATTCTTACTACCACAAGAAAGTCGTTTTCCATTGCTGAGACTCTGACACCTTGCCTGGTAGGCAACTTCCTATTTTAGAATGTCAGTATTTAAATGTAGTATAAAATTTATTTGAGATCATTGATTAATTTAAATTCTATAAATTACAGAGTTTTTAAAATTATATTAAAAGTACAGTATTTGTTGTTGAAAATTGCAAATATCATAACAATTCAGGGATAAATGGACTTATTTTAGACACGGTCTTATTCTGTCACCCAGGCTAGAGTGCATTGGTGCAAACATGGCTCACTACAGCCTCGACCTCCCATATTCAAGCCATTTCCCTGCCTTAGCCTCCTGAGTCGCTCCAAGCCATTAGTCAAAAAATAAGGTTCTGTTCTAATACTTTCAGTTAACCATTGTACTTTTTACAGTAAAATTTTTAAAGGGAAAAACAGGTATTCTATAAAAATTCACAATGCAGAAATAGTTTCCATTAAAGGTTCTAGAGAAAATAGAACTTCAAGTTACACACTTAAATCTATTAAATAAAGAATACAAATTAAATAAATGTCTTTGACAATTTTCCAGAATTGTAATAAATAAATTCCTTATATTGATAATGTTTATGGAATGAAAGTATTTACTAAACACCTTTCCCTTATATTTACAACATTATTGAATATATGTTTAGAATACATTGCAAGGCAATTAATAGTATTAGTATATTTTATATTATATTTCTCTACAAAAGATCATACAGGCTTTCTTTTTTTTTTTGGTCAACATTTTCATTTCAGAATAGTTTCAAATTTACTGAAAAATTATAAAGCACAGCTTATCTTATAAAACTAATACCCAATTTCCTCTGTTGTGAATGTATTACTTCTGCATGGCAACATCTCACAATTAATGAACAAATATTGATACATTATTATTAAGTAAAATTTATACTTTTTAAAGATATTTTTATTTTTTACTTAATGGCATTGTGTTTGTTACAGATCCCATTTAGGATATGACATTGAGTTTATTTATCACATCTCTTTAGGTTCCTTTTGGCTTTGACAAAAAGCTTTCAAAATTATTATACTAATTGACTTGAAGAAGTTTTTAATGCAGAAATTGAAAAAGGAATTGGTTTCTATGTATTGTGAAATGGGAAATTTAAGAAAAAAATTAGAAGGTATATATTGTGAAATAACTAGGTGAATAACAATGACAAAAAAAACCTTCAATATTTTTTGTATTACTGTTATCTGGAATGCAAAAATCAAGCACTTTTATTTGTGTTTAATATAAATTTAGCATTACTTAAAATAATATTAGCAGACTCTTTTAGCTGTTTACCAAAACTTGGTGCCCATATCTCTCTGGTCACAGCCAAATCAGATTTTGTAGCAGATCAGAATAAGATGTATCTTTGAAATTGGCAGTTACTTCTTACCAACAAAAATAAGCAGGAACAACATGCATGATTTCTTATCTAAACCTTTTAAGAAACTTTTCTTGCACATGGTTGTGATGGAGATTTCCATGGTAACTCTAGAAGCCAAGCATTAAAGATTATCCTATTTCTGTCGGTCTTTTTAATGGTAGTGCGCTACCTTACAATTATTTACTATGCTTGGATGGTTGGATTGAGGCAGAATATATTCTTAGTCTAGCCCAGTTCACTTTGATGAATAGAATTATTTAAGTTATCTTATAAGCTTTTATTAAAGCACTTGAAAATTATAACTTCTAGCTACAATAAAGATTAACCCTTCTGGGTAGAGCTGAAAATAAAATCAGTTAGAAAATTGAGTTTAGACCGAAAGTTAGAAAATCGAGTTTGAAATAAATGCAAATAAATTATAGTAAATATGATGATATAATGATTAAACAGATACTTAATGTAGAAATGATGGAGGATTTTTCCTTGACCCGTTTGCTGAACTCACGACAGGGGTACCTCCTAATACTCAGCCCACTACGCTCTACACCTCATGGGAGGGAGCATTTGAGCAAACAAGTCAGGGAACTGGCCAGCAGGAGTAAACTCCATGCAGGGCCTTTAGCAGCCTCCAGTTGAGGATGCCTGCAACCCCAAGGCCCCAGAGGGCATGTCACAATGCTCTCTTAGCTCCACTGTCTACCCTGTGTACAGTGGTGTGTTGTCAGCTCAGTGAGCCCTTTGCTTCATTATGTGGGTGGTTGTCCTCTGCCAGCGAGAACAAAGGGCTAGTGTGAGAGCATTTTTGGGTACCAACACTTGGTGGGTCCTGAACTCTTGTCCAGTGCCCAAGAAGAATAAGGTCACATGGACAAATTGAAGGATGATGAATTTGGAGAATGCAATTAAGTAATGAAAGCAACTCTCAGTGAAGAATGGAACGGGAAAGGTAGGCCATTCTGCCCTGGAGTCTAGCTGCCTCTCTGCCTCTCTCTTCTAAAGTCAAATTGCCTCTCCCAGACGTTGAGCTGCTTCTTCACTTCTACCAGCAGAGTCTGGGGTCTTGATACGCACAAGACTGCAGGGGTAGGGCAAGCCACAGGTAGTTTTGGAAAAACCAACATTTGATTGGTAAAAATATATTAATCAGAAAGAACAAATCGGGAGAGAACAGGCAAACAGGGATAGAAATAGTCACCTTGGGCAGCGGGTTTGAGGCTTTTTGTCTTGAAGGTGGGGTTTTGTCAGGGACTCACCCCTGTCTACCTAGAGTTTCTCTGCCTTCTGCCTCTATCAGAAGTATTATCGAGTCACATGAGTGGCTAAGACTTGGTGTACTATAAGAATTATGAAAATTAATTTTATTATTATAACGGTAAAAAAAGAGAGAAACCATTGAAAATATGTTATATGTATTGATATTGTGAAGAATTTAAATACCTAAGATAAGTACATAAAGACATATCTAGTTATTTGGTAATAATTATGATTTTCTCCATCTTAATTATACTTCATTTACCAATGCAGATATTTTAGTTAACTGTTGGTATGAACAAACCATCTCACAACCTAAATCCATAAAACAATGCTGATTTATTTCATTTTGTGATGGTGTATTTTTATTTCACTTTGGTGATTTTTTCGCAATCAATTGACAGCTTAACTCTGAATGTAGTTTCTAAAAGATTCTCACAGGCGTGTCTGGAAGTGGTGCTTATTTTCAAGTGGGGCACTTTGGTTCTCCTTTAGTGGTTTAGACTAGTTCTCTTTTTAATTGCATCAGTGTAACACAAAAGTTTTAAAATTGAAAAACGCTAATGCTGGAATACCTACTAAGGTATAGACTCCAAAACTTCAACTTCCAAAACATCTTCTCTTGGTTAAAGCAAGCCAGAAAGCCAGCCTGGATTCTGAAGGATGTAGAAGAATATGCCTCTTCACAGGGAAGCAGTTACAGCACATTTTAAAATGTGTAGACGGAGACTTGCATGATTCATTAGGAATTACTATGATAACAACAAAAGAATATTGAAAAAAAAGTGGAACCCAGAAGCCACATAAATTTACTGAGGACATTCATGCTCTCCCACTTTATATTTGTGTGAATTCTCTGATTATCAATTTCCTCACTTAAAAAGAATAGAAATAATAATTGTGTGCTTCCCACGAAGACACCACATAAGCAAAGCACTGAACAGATGTGCATACACAAAACAAAATACTTACCGCATTTTTATAATTTTAACTGTATTATTATTAGAATTTAGCTAAAAATACTATTTCTGAATATATCATAGGTAGAATTATTTTCATACAATTAACTCCGTCACTTTAGCATAAATTGACATTCTACTTCTAGCCAACTTACTCGTATTTAATGCCCAAGAGCAAGGCAAAGTTATTAAAGCTCTTCAGTACAATCCAAAGAGTGTCAGAATAGAACACTTCCTATTTTTTCCTTGCCTGCCTAAATGTTTCTATACATGTCTGGCATTAGGACTTTCAGCAAATTCCACAAATGCAATATTTTAAATGTTTCTCTTTATTTTTGAGTATTTTAATCTAACAAGTGTTATATGCTTTCAAATTTATGTAAAACTTGATTTTCACATGTCCTATATTTCATTTTCTGTAGGTTTCTGTCTTAACACCTTGGTTTTAAATTAGTTTACTTTCAGTTTTAAACAATAATTGTTCTCTGACTGAGCTAGAACATGTGTACAGCTCTTACAACATTTTAATCCAAAATGGATGTCAAATTAGTTATTTTAAAAGAAGAAAATATTATTGTTTTAGAATATTAATGAGAACGCCTCATTTGTACAAGTTACACTAAATGTTACTGACAATTATATATATTGGAACATAAAAATAACACAAATGTTGATGCTTTGTGATACTTTTAAATGCCTACAATAAAAGGGGATTATTTTTCTGTAAGGTCTCCTATGTTCTAGTCTCTCAACATCAACTTAAATTCATAAGGTGGTATGATTTATTTGTTGAGTCATCACTTGTTTACTGTGGATTTAGCAGGACTGCAACCCTCAAATAACTGGGGTTACATCAAAGAAAAACAAACCAAAACAAACATCCATTTCATGATGTCTACATATCAGTGATGAAAATAAAAAGGAACATGTAAATGGGGAGTATACCCTGAAGAACAAGTAAAATGTGGGAAAATAAATGTTTGTTTTATTGGGTGAAGGTGTCTATTTTATAGAGGGTGGTTAGGTAAGATCTCACTCATTAGGTGAGTTTAATTAGAAATCTGAAAGAACTAACAAAGTAGATGTAGATGTTATAAACATTTGGGGAAATATGTTCCAGTAAGACGAAAAAGCAAGTTGTAAAAAATTGTAACAGCAATTTACAGCAGTTTAAGATGATATAGAACATTCTAGGTCCTTAGTAATACCTACGACTTTTTTAATATACTGATAACAAAAAGGTATTATATAGTTGTAAACAGAAATGTCATATAATATGTCCTAAATTTCATAATAATTCTTGTGGTTATCTGACAGAAAAGATGCCTGAGGAATAATCACAGAAGTAGAATAACCAGATGGTAAGTTACTGCAATCATTTTGGCACAACATGACAATTATGTGGATCAGCATTAAAAAAGAGAAGGTTGCAAGTGGAAGTAAGAATAGCGATACATTTGAAGTTTTAACCTGAAGTATATTTTGACAGAATGGATGTGAGGTCAGAAAAAGAGGGAGAGAGAGAAAAAAAAAAGAAAAAAAAAGAATGTTAAGGATAACTGCAAGATTTTTAAATAAGTAATTGGAATGATAAGAGTTGCCCCTTACAGAGACATGAAGGAGAAAATCACATTGAATTCACTAGGGGAAAAATGAATATATCAGTGACATCTATATATATATATCCATGAAAGAATAAAACTTTCTAACTATGAAGCAGAGAAAGAAAAGGTATCAACAGAACTCCAGAATACTTAGTGGTTGAAGAGAGAAGGAGAAAAAAAAAATAGACAAGAAGAAACAGCCAGTGAGGTAGTAGAAGAACCACAGGTGAGTGATAGCTCTGAAACAAAAAGAAGATAGATTATATATATACATTCAATTCTTTCTTCCCACTTAAAAGAGTCAGATGTTTTAAATATGGGTCTGTGTAGCATTTGGTTTGCTAAATCTTAATAAAAGTGTTTGATTCTTATGCTATGATCAATGTAGGCAACATCTGCACAATGATAAAACAAACTATGGCTATGTTAGTTGGTTAACCCTCCCATAACAAAGTGCCAAAGACTGAGTGGCTTGAACAACAAAAATGCATTGTCTCAAAATTTTGGAGGCTAAAAGTGGAAAGTCAAAGCGTGCCCATGGTTGCCTCCTTCTGAGGACTGTTAGGGCAGGATCTGTGAATGCACGCCCCTTTGGCTTGTAGATGGCAGTCCTCGCCCTATGTCTATTAACATTGTCTTTCCCTTATGCATGTCTGTATCAGTGTCTGAATTTTCCCCTCCCTTTTTTTATAGACATCAGTCATATTAGACTAGAGCCCACTCTAATGTCTTCATTCTAACTCAATCACTTTTGTAAAGACCTATATTTCCAAATAAGGTCATATTCTGTGATGATGAGGATTAAGACTCCAACATATCTTTCTGAGGGACACATAATTCAAACCATAATAATAGCCTACTTAAAGAAAAAGTCTGGATTATTCACCAACAAGTTTATGAAAATAATTCTAATTTACCTGTTTTCTAAAAACAATTAAAATAAGTGGTTATTGCAAATCTACCATCAGTGCACTTTTCTAAAATGTCAGAAATTTTTTTCCAAATTATTTTACAATTCAATGACTTTACTAATAGCCAACTGACAGTACCAGATATTATTTAATCAGGAATTTGCATTAATGTGCTAGGATTCAAGCTGTTGCATCAGGGTAGAGTTGAATGAAAAGGTCAGTGTCTTCTATATCATATGAGGTTAATAAATGGGCAGAAAAAGTGACATATACTATCACTTATAAGTAAGGTTTGAAGAGCATAATGCTGTAACAAATTTAAATTATTTTCCAGAATTATATTGGCCAAAGTTTCTAGTAAATGTATGGACATGTCTAAAGAGTAGATATGCCCTAACTATAGCACCCCAAATTACAATGTAGCATGCTAGAATATGTTATATTGCTTTGGTTTTGAGTGGGTAATACTGAAGATTTTCTAAATCTTTTATATACAAAGGAAAGAAGGTATGATCACCAGAAAGCCCTAGAATGGTGAATAATAAGAGAAAACTTAATGATGCCAAATAAGAGGACATTATGAGTACAGTTCTGGCTTTCTAGAGCCTCAGCTTTGAAAAGGCTATTTCAGAGAAATGATTACCAATTGATAACTGTACCTCATAATTTTCAAAATGTCCTAAATTATTTCTTGGTGGCTGATTGAAAAAAGTTCTTAGTGACCCATAAACCATCAGTTAAGAGCTGCCTGCTTTGCAGATGTCATGCAGCAGATGATGGATGAGAGATTAATAATCTTTCAATTTATGTTTGGAGATACAGTGACTGTTTGGTAAGTCCCTTAAGAAGCTAAAGAGATTCTTCTATGAAAACTTCCTTAGAAGATACACAAAGCATTTAATCACCCACATTTTGGGAAGAATAGTGCATCCTTCAAACGAAATACAGTTTTTATATAGACACTGAGAGAAACATAAAGGTTCATCCCTGTGACATGACTGTTCAAGTATGTTGTTAATTTTCTCATCTGAAAGCAAACAGAAAACAAATATTGACTTAAAAAAAGCAAGTAAAGATGAAAATGTTCTATCATTGGCATCTGTAAGAATACAGGCAAGAATAATCTTTAGACTAGCAACAACTGGAGAATTATGTATAATAATCACGTCCAGTATCCTGGACAAAATCACAGGCTTGCCATGAGGTTTCTTAACTATGTGTACAGGGCCTATAAATGTTATGATCAAACTTCTCTGCACTGAATTCTTTCTCTTATTGTGTTAGAGAAAATTAGAGGAGTTTAAACAGAGATTTTTAGGGTCCATTTAAATTTAGATATTAGCCCAGGGAATGGAGAAAAAAGACCTATTTCTGTACTCCATAGAATAAAGATTTATTCTAATACATCTGCCAAAATTTGTTGAAGCAATTTAAAGCCTGGGTAATTAAACCTAAAAATCATTTTGTAATAAATTAACTTCATATCCTTAAAAAAGGAAGATGCAAGAAATTTCTAGCATGTTCTAACTTCACTGAGGAGCCTGATCTAAGCATGACAGTAGCCTAATGCTAAATCCAAGCCATAACCCCATGTTCCAGAAAGGAGAATTTAGTAAGAGACTGTATTGTGTGTCCAGACTTTTCTTTACAAAATACTTTGACTAAGGAAGTAGCTTCAAGAATGAGCTGCTCTGCCGCCTGAGGGGGTGAAGGGCTTATATCAGGTCATGGGGGACTTGAGGTTTATTGGAGATCAGAGCTTAAGTGTAGTTTCACAGGTCAGAGAGTATAGGCAGTTTCACATATAGAGATGAAGGAGAATTCTCACATTGAATAAGAACAGAATGCAGTATCTAGGTCTAAAGGTCAGTCACGCTCAGGTTTAACTGCATTAAGGTGTACAGGGAATTCTCCAGGAAATTGAACAGCAGGCATCGAAATTAAAAACTTTCATTTAAAAATAATTTATTATTATTCAAAAACTCATTCATGATGAATACCTTAAAATATAATGCCATAGTTTTTTTATTATCTAAAAGTATAATATCTCTATTTAGATTATGCATTTATAGGTCCAATGAATTTCATTAAGTATGATAAGCCCATACTGAAAAGAATGGAGGCATAAGGTTTTCCCCTTTAAATGTAATAAATTATCATACACTCAATGAATCAATTTGGGTATTGCTTTAAGCAGTTTTCTAGCAATTGTGAAAATAATCTACCACCTGTTATGTAACATGTTAGATTAATTTTCTTAATTTGACGCATTTACATTTAAAATTTGATGCATAAATTTATTATAGTAGTGATAACATCACTATTATAAATGATGTGCTATAACTGTGAACAGTTCTAGACCTATGCATTATTATGTGTCCCTAAGTTTCTATACCAATATTATTTTAACTATAAAACATATTTAATATTGTAAATCATTGTAATTTATCTTTATATTTTGCATTCTCATGTGCTAAATACCAAATTTACTTCACTACCAAATCTCTCTTCACAGTGCCATTTGAAACTGTTGGATAATTAAATGGTACATTCCTCTTGCTACACAAAGTTAACAATTTAAAAACTAAGTCTCATAAAATTAAGAAAGTAAAAAAATTTTGGAATTTGAATGGTTCCCTAGTCACCTTCTATGTATTAGAGATAAAGAAAAAAAATCTTCCTTATTATTGCTTTCCAAACCTAATCTATCCATTTATATTATTGGTGGTTTTATAATTAATTTAAACTAAATTTGGATTGTCACTGAACACTATTTTGTATTTTACTTTATTGTTTGCTTCGTTATCCACAAAAATCAGCTGCAATATTTTAGTGAATATTTATGTTAACACACAGTTTATTCTGAACAATAAAGTAATGGCATTGCAGAGAGAAAAAATCATGAATGTGCAAACACAAAGAAATTAGAAAAGGAAAGATATTATATAAAAATACAAAACAGCAGACGAGAATAAGTTGAAAGCTTACAATCTGCAGCTCTAGAAGCCAAGAAGCAAGTCAATCTGTACCAGAGAGCTGAGGAATAAAAATGCTAGGTTTTCCTGAACATGAGAGTTTGAGTGTGGATTTGTTAAAAATCTTTGTAAATCTAGATCCATTACCAAAACTGGAGTTGACACCCTCTCCTCCTTCTGAGAAAAGATGGTAAATATGTTGTCTGGAAGTGTGTATAAGAGAGCTCTTAGATTCAGGCAATATCTGCCTAGCTTATGGTTAGGGTGCCATATTGAAAACTGAGGAATTAAGTAAATATGCATTTCTAACAATGAGCCCTCCAAGTACATTTAACACTGAGAATGCTGCCTAGAATGTTTGAGGCTGCTCATCCTCCTCAGGATGGCGATCTAAACTTTCTTTTCTGAAGTAACTAACCAACTCAAAGTAAAAACCTATAAATACAAATATTAAGAATTTAACAAATGAAATTACTTAGACCTTGTCAAATCACAGTAAAGTCTAACATACAATCAAGTGTCTCTCGGAACCTAGAATTTATAGTCAGCTTCTAGGTGCTTTAATTTTGAGCATGAATAGGCAACCAAGGATTACTAGATATTTGAAAAAGAGTCTATAATGATGATTCATGAAAGAAGATTGTTATCTGTTATAAGGAGGGGATGGGGATGTTTAAAGAGAGTGGATGAGACATTAAATAATTCTTTGTTTAACATAAGAATGAATTTACCAGATAAATTTGCTAATATCTCAAGCTTTGTTAATAGTTATTTTAGTGTTTCCTAGCTGAGTTACAAATATTCCAAGCATTGTTAATAATTACTTTCGATTGCTGATTAAGAATTTATAGTACTACCCAAATTGAGTGATTTATTCTCTAGAAAAACCTACCTATGAAGCAGTAAGTTTGATTAGTGTCTATATGATTGTCATTAAGATATTTTACACATTATTAATATTTTCTATATTGTTATAGTTTTAGTTATACTCTTCAAATAACATATTTAACCATAACATTTGTCTCATATTTACTATTGCTATAGGTCTTATAAATATTGAGTATTTTCAGTGATATGTTTTCATTTGTTCCTCATTAATACAAAACCCATTTTTCTCCATATACATACTGTTCATCACAGAGAAGTGGTAGGTGTTGTGTGTTGAATTGCATTTGCCAAGAAGATATGCTTAAATTCTTATTTCTAGTACCTATGATTGTGACCTAGTTGAAAAATGGGATCCTAAAATGAAGTCATACTAGATTAGGGTAAGCCCCTAAATCCAATGACTGTTGTCCTTATTAGAAAGAAATATAGCAAAACAACATATACAGAGAATGCCATGTGTCCATGGATGCAAAGAATGGAGTTATGTGTCTACATACCAAGGAACACTAAGGATTACCAGCAACTACCACAAGCTAGAAAGAGGGACAAAACAAACCTTTAGAGCCTTCAGAAAGGGGATTGACATAACATCAACTTGATTTTGAACCTCTAATGTCCATAACTGTGACAGGGTAACTTTCTACCATTTTAAGCTAAGCTCTTTGTGGTACTTTTAAGTCATCCCTAGGAAACTAATACAATAGGCTTTCATGACTGGTTTGCATCAGTTGGTTTATTCAGAATTCCATCTCAGTGTCTGTAACTGTGAATGTGCCCCTTGCCCGAGTGAGTTTGGGTCTGACATATAGTTTTTAGGTCCACCATTGCCCTAACAACTTTTGTTTTCTGCTTTAAGTGTTGTTTTTTTTTTTTTTTTCCCCATGCTTTAAGTGTTTTTTCTTTCATTTTTTCATTAGCATTGGAGGATTACAGAAATTTGTACTTGGGAGTGAGATTTGCTACATCATTCCTATCCATTATTTGGAGTATTTTCAATAATTTAAAGGGATTGTACAAGAAAGCATTGTACCTAAAACCAAAGATTCCAGAATTATAATACTTTGGTGTGTATTATTGCCTTGATAATTACCAGCTGTGCATTTTACCTAGTGCTTCTGTAATCGGGTTTCTTCCTGGATGTTGTGGGTTCCTGGCCTCCAACCTCTTAAAGAATAAGTGGTGGCGCTGCTTCAGCTGAACCATATGCTCACAAAGTAAAATTTCAGACCCAAAACAGTGTTGCAGAAAGGTGATTTTATTTAGGTAGAGAAAAGAGAAGGAAAGGAGAAGAAGAGAAAGGCTTCCACGAAGAGTGTGGAACGGGATTCCAGAGGAGAAATCCCAGAGGGAGCTCCCACCGGGTGGGAGGGGATTCCAGAAAGTTGGAAATCCGGAGCAGGTGAAGGAGCACAGACTTTTATCCTTGGAGAAACCCCCACCTTCTCCTTGACCCTGGGCCAATGAAAGGGATTCCTCAGAACTTCTGCTGGAGTGATTGACTTTTAGTTTCTTCCCGTGCCCTGGAAATTCAAACATAAACCATTGAATCTGCCGGATGGAGAGAGATGGGAAGTGGGCATGGCCCTGGGAAATTCATGGCCATGGACCTGGAAAAAAAGCTACGCCCCCTCATGGACCTGGAAAGAGAACACATTCCCTCACTTCTAATCTCAGTTGTATTTTTTATAAAATAAACATAATATCAGTAACTACTCCATAAAGTTGTGAGAATCATATGACTTTATAATAGAGGTGAACAACTTCAAAAAGGTCCAAGATACATAATCAGTTAATAAAATTTAGCTTTTATTTTTAAAGGAAGGCACTTCCAGTTCTTCAGATGTCTCTGTCTTTTACATTAAGTGGCATACAAACATGTTGGCTTTTCTTTTATGATACAGTAAATACATTTGGGAAACCTATTTAGTAATGAAACCTTTTAAGATTTTACTATAATGAAGTTTCTAATGTTAAAATAGCAAGTAAATAAATCCTATTATAGTTCTTGGTAATTTTTTAAAACAAATTTTATGTTTATATAAGAGGTCTTGATAGATATGCCTTTTATAATAATTCATGAAATCATTGATAATTTAGAATCTGTTTAATGACTTGTGGTGAATTAAATCATAAAGTTGAAGAAGTTTACTCTTCAATAGCAAATGTAACCCAGCTCTCTATCTCACAAAATATTCTACACATCACTGAAACAAAAAGAACCTGAAACATTTGAGAAAATTCATTTCTGTTGCTTACTATGTACTGAAAGACTAAAGACATAGATCATCTTTTACATTTCACCAATTTTATACTTTGTTCACTGTACCACAATGTTTCTGATACATTAATAGTTATAAATTATATATTACATTTCTCAAATGGGCTGTCTCAAATATGACTGGACACCTTGATATCAATTTCAAATTTAAATATACAAGATTAAATCTGTGATTCCTCCAAGTAGAAGAAATTTGAGTACAATATACTAATATGAATTTTAAAGGTGATAATATTACAAGTGTATTAAATTTAATTTAGATAAATGAACTCAGCCTGGCAGAAGTACTCCCAAGAAGAAAAGTAAGTTAAATGTTTTAAATAGCACAAAGCTAGGACTAGTAGCATGAATTATGTTTCAAAATATTATTAAGAATTATTACTGTCATTTAAGCATGATCTACATCTTACATGTCTAATTAACAGAAAAAAATAAAATGTAAAGAGCTCAGTTATTTTTAAATGGAAAGACAACTGACTGGACAACATGTTTCTATTTCACAAGCCTTTATTCCAGAGTAAATTTGTGAGACTATTTTAACACGATTTTATTTAAACAATATTGTAGTGTAAAATGGTGTTTTATTTAAATTATTACTTCAATTGTTTAGCAGATTTTCATAATCTATTATGTGCCTCACTGGAATAATCAAGTATAATCAAGACAATAGAGGGTATTCATAAACGTTTAAAAGCTGTAGAACTCTGAAAGATATATTTTCTGTGTTAAATATAGGGATACAAGAGGATCAATTATGCAAACTGTAGATTTGAATGTAATAAATCTAATTTAATGCCAAGCAAGGTAGGAGGAAGAAAATTAGTCTCTTCATATATATGCATATATTTTTAATGCAAAAATTAAACAGCTAAAATAGCAGTTGAACAGTAACTGCTCTTTGAAAAATAGTAAATGTAGTTAGTCTAGAACAATATCAGATACAGTAACACTTAATCTCCATATCTCTTTAAGAGCAAGAAAGATAAATCAAAGCTAGTCAATTTAACTTTTATGGACACAGTTTTATTCTAGTAGTAATGCAATTTTATACTTTAATTGTAATCTAGAGCTTAAAGAGGGCTTTGATGATTTTCAAGAGTATCACATTTAATACAATACAATTAAGATAATTAAACTGAGTTTCAGAAGTATTGGTGCAAATTTTCAAAGCAATTGATTATCAATGTTAACCTTAGACTATTAGTTCAATATTCTTTTCAACATGTGTTAGGGCATTCTTGCATTGCTATAAAGAAGTGCCTGAGATTGGGTAATTTATAAAGAAAAGAAGCTTAATTGGCTCATGGTTGTGCAAGCTATACGGGAAGCATGATGCTGGCTGGCATCGACTTGGCTAGTTAAAAAGCCTCAGAAAACTTACAATCATGGAAAAAAGCAAAGGGGAAACCCTGTGGCTTTGAAGGATTCACCCTGGAAGCTGCTCTTAAATGCTGTTGAGTGCCTGTGGCTTTTCCACACTAAGAATGCAACTGTTGGTATATCTATCTACCATTCATGGGTCTGGAGGATGGTGGCTCTCTTCTCACAGCTCCACTAGGCAGCTCCTCAGTGGAGACTCTGTGTGGGGGCTCTAACCCTATGTTTTCCTTACACACTGATCTAGGAGAGGTTTTCTTTGAGGACTCCACCCCTGTAACAGGTTTCTGCCTCAACACTCACGCTTTTTGATGCATCCTCTCAAATCTGTGCAGAACCTCCCAAGCATCATTCACTCTTGCGCTCTGTGCATATGCAGACTTAACATCAAGTCTTGTAGAAGCTGACAAGGCTTATGGCTTGCACCCTGTGGAGCTGCAACTCAAGATGTGCCTGGGCGATTTGAGCCATAGCTGAAGCTGGAACATAAAGATGCAGGGAGACAGGACCCCAGACTGCACTGGGCAGTAGGACCTTGTACCTAGCCCAGGAGACCCTAGTGTTCTCATAGGCCTCAGGGCCTGTGATGAGAGGGGCTGCCTCTTAATATCTCTGAAAACAGCCTTTAAGACAATTGTCCTATTGCCTCAGCAAATTAGCCCTTGTCTTCTTTTGTGATGCAAATTTATTTAGCATGTTGTTGTTCAACAGTCCTCTTGAATTATTTTTTTTTAATTTAACCACATGACCATCCTGCAAATTTTCCAGACTTTTATATTCTGCTTCCCTTTTGTATATAAGTTCCAGCTTTAAGTAATTTATTTTCTCCCTTATATGTTTAGTTTGTTAGAAGCAGCCAGGACACATCTTGAACGTATTGTGGCTTAGACATTTCTTCTGCCAGATACACTAAATGATCACTCTCAAGTGCAAATTTCCACATAGCCCCAAGGCATGGACAAGGTCCAGCCAAGCTCTTGATTAAGGCAGTATACATGTGACATTTGTTCCAGTTCCCAATAAATTCCTCATTTCCACCTGAGACTTCATCACACTAGATTTTACTGTTCATATCATTATCAACATTTTGATCGCAATCATTTAACCAGTCTCCATGAAGTTTCAAACTTTGGCTCATCTTCTTGTCTTATTCTGGGGTCTTCACATTCTTCCAACCTCTTCCTGTTACTGAGTTTCAAAGCTTCTTCTACATTTTCAGTATTGTTTTAGTGATGACCCACTCCATGGTACAAATTTTCTGTGTTAGGCTCTTCTTGCATTGCTATAAAGGCATACCTGAGACTGGGTAATTTAAAAACAAAGGAGGTTTAATTGGCTCACAGTTCCGCAAGCTGGACAGGGAGCATAATGCTGGTTCTTCTCAGCTCTTGGAGAAGCCTTGGGAAACTTAAATCATGGCAGAAGACTGAAGGGAGAGCAGGCATTTCACATGGCCAGAGTAGAAGCAAGAGAGTGACAGGTGAGGGGCCACACACTTTAAAATGACCAGACTTCAGAGAACTCACAATCAGAGAACAGTACCAAGGGTATGACACTAAACCATTCATGAGAATTCTTCCCCTATGATCCAATAATCCTCACCCAGACCCCATCTGCATCACTGGAGATTAAAATTTGACATGAGATTAGGGGAGGAAGAACATGCAAGCTATATCAAACATACTAGTTTTCAGATAAATAAGTAAGAGCAGAGGCTATTTTTATTTACCTCAACACCTAATGTTATCAGTCATGAAAACTAGAGTTATGTTTTTAAAAATATCTAAAATTATAGGAAATACAAATTATAATGTATGTTCTTCATATTATATTATTAAGTAAATTGTTAGTGATGTCAAAGTTTTCTTTGTTTCTTTTCACTTTAGTGTTTATAAATAATGATGGAACACTAAAGTGCCTTTAATTATTTGATTATTGTTTACTAACTTGCATACTGAATAAACATTTATGGAGCATGTAAACATTAACAAAAATCTTACCTCCTTTCCAAAACAGAAGACTATTTTAAAGGTTGGATTATTTCTTTCAGTCATGTCTATATTTAACAGATATCATGATATAATAAGCTGTTGATAACTGTAATAACATTTTCAGTAAACATGTTTTGAAAACTTACATTTCTATGTTTTAACTCCCCAAATAACAATTTGTTCTGTAAATTTTGAATATCTCAGACACAGACACACACACAAACACACACACGCAGGCACACACACACACACAAATAAAGTAATTTATAGTTCAACAAACCAGAGATTATCAACATTAGGATTTTGCTTGATACTAATTTCAGTCTTTATTTCTATCCATTAAGAAATGTAGATTATCTTAAAGATGAAATCATTCATGATACATAGCAGAATAGCAATTAGAATCAAGAGCTTTTAATTACTTAATACTACAAAGTATTAAGTGAGCTCTGCTACTTTCTTTCTTAGAAACATGTGGACTTAACCCTGGTTTCTGATTAACATCTTTGTTTTTTATTTTTCTCAACTGAAAATATAAAAAATAATATAATTAATCATGCAGAACTGTATAAGGAGTCAATTAATCAAAATACAGGACATACTAAGAAAAATTCCTTACAAATAGTAATCAGGATTAACCATTATGCCTATTAAAGTATTATTAAGTCATCAGACTTTTACTTCACAGTTGACAATGATTCTCTACTTCACTTCAATTACTGAATATGGTATTAGTGTATAAAATATAATTGATTAACTGAACTTACATTGCTCATACAATGGTTAGGTCATTAAAGTTTAAACGCTCTTCAACTTTGCACCGCTAATCACTGAATATCCCAACCCCATATTTTCCTATACTTGTCAATATTTTTATTTGTTAATAATCTTAAAAAACATTCTTGTGGTTCATTGTCCCAAATCATCAAGCACCAGAAAAATAAGTATTGTAGCCATTGAAAAAACTATAAACATGAAAGGCTTTGCATGCTATCTTCTTTCTCTGTCTGTCTTTCTCTCTCTGTTTCTTCTCTTCCTTCCGTCTCTATTTCTATTATGCTTTTATTCTTTTTTTTCTTCTTTATTTTTTTTTAAATTTCTGTCTGGTCGTCCCAAATAGTTTGAGACTATGATGACCACAGTGAAAACAAAATTAGAATTGATTGTTTTCCAACACTATATATCACATCATGGAATATGGGAATAATACCCAAATGCTGCCAAATTGGATTATTCAGTTTTGTATTTAAATTTTAAAGTCATAAACTTTATCCAATTTCTCTCCCTTTTTCTACATAGGGAAGTAAGCATAACCTGCCATCTGGTGGAGATAAGGCAAATGATTTCTGGAAGAAGCAATGGATTTTTATACAAGGATATACTTATCAGAAACATGGAGGGAAATAAGTAAGGTATACAAGTGCATGCTGGAGTGGGGAAATTGCAGATCACATATATAATCAGCAGTAATGACTCTGTTTTTGCCTTGTATTGCCAGTACATTGCCTTTTCAAGAGAAGCTTGAAAGGCAAAACATAATAAGACATCTTCTGATTTAAATGAAGGCATCTAATTGAAAATACGGAGAAAAAAAAAAGAATATGAATGTGAAATTCAGTCTAGGGATCATAACTTTTGCTTTTTATTTCTAAGAAGGAAGCTTTCAAAATAATTTCACTAATAACAATTCTAAATGTTCTACAATGCATTAATTGAGATGATTAAGTACTCAAAGTTGGATTTGAATCTTTACTTTTTTTTTGCTTCTGTCATAGTGTAACATTGTCAAGATTTTAAATTTCCTGTTCTACACACAAACTTACAACGTATATACCTTACTGATTCTAAGGATAGAATGGAATAATGCAAATAGAACACCAAAACAATAAAAGGATGTTAATATAAATCAGTATACCTTCCCGACACATAATTTCTCTATAAAAGTCTGTCACAAATGATGACAAGTTTTAGAAAAAGAAAGAATCAAAACTTGGAACATTATTTGCTCTTAAATACTTTTGAATATGTTATAATCAAAAATATAATTATCAATTGATAATTCTGAAAAAATCAACATTATTTGTAAAGTTTCTAGGAGGCAATACAGTCTAACTATAATTAAACAATGATGTAATCAACATGGACACTTCAGTATGACTCTCAAGCAGTACAAAAGATAAAAATAAAAATAGAAAAGAATAAGGGTATGTTGTTGACCTGATAATTTGTGATAGTATTTCTTGAGCATCATTGAAAACCAATGTTTTGGTATAAATTCATGTCAAATCTTTAATTCTGTATTTCTAGCTTAATAAAACAAACCATGTTTGATTCCAAACACTCTGCAAATTTTAAGAGAAATTTTGCAGAGCAAAGCAGCATCATAAGCATGATGGCAACCACAATACTTGTTAAATTGGGTTCAAGGGGAAAATTTATTCCTTCTGTTATTTCAACTAAACTGAATTTCTGCCTTGAACGTATTTCATGAGACTCCAGTGGATGAGGAGCAGTTATGATTCATTTTAGTACCAGAATATTCCAGAATAATTAGCTTTTATTGAAGAGCTGCTATCATGAGCCAAGTTTTAAAATATGCTATTTTCCTGAATTTTGTGGCCATGAAGGGATACTTTGAAAGTACATTACATTGGCATATACTACTACTAAAATGTGATTTTCCAGTTATTAGTCGGGAAAGGATCTTTTTATAATGTAATACAGATAACAGCACAGCCCTAGACAGATTTTTTTCCTATATCCTTGTCCACTACAGAGCTATTAAACCATGCGTTATATATAAGTGACATTTCTAAAAATGGCATCATTAAGGTTTTAAAATTACTTGTCTAAAATTCATTTATAATATTTTATTATGGCTTTGAATTAATAATAAAGAAATTCCATGGCCAAAGTTATGACCATGACATCAACATGCCAAAAATAATTAAATATACTATATATGGGAACATACTATAAACAAACGAACATGCAAGCAAAGTTGAGATCTTAATTTAAAACAAATTACCAAGGTGCATCCTCAATCTTGGGTATTTACTAGGTGAAAGGACTGAGTATATGAGTGTTATATAGTGATTTAATTCAAAAAAAGTTAAGATCAAATTTTTTGAAAATGTAAAAGATCATATAAAAGTAATTCATATGCACTTCTAAAACACTGCATTTACATTATTTGTTTTTAATGCTTTGATGTATTAATTGCTTAATTTTCTGAATGAATCTCAAGATTCATTGTATTTAATAAACTCAAGAATTAGATCTGGGTGGAGAAATAGATTTAATGATAATAATTTATTCAAATTAAATAAGAATAAATGACACAAACTACAAAATACTATGATAACTGTTGTGGTAGAGACAGTCCCGGGATATGTGGGAGTTCAGAGAAACAAAACAAATAAACAAATTGGTAAGCACACGAGTGGAAGACATTATTTTTCTGGCAGAGTTAATAATTAAGCTAAATTTTAAAAGAATAAAAGAGTTTTATTGACATAGATAAAAGTCTTCTCATTGCCTACCAAAATACAAGACATCTAATAGTTTCCTAATACTCAGCAGAAGAATGAATTGCTGGTAGAGTAACAACATTTAGAAAAAAGCTGGGAACAAGACATCATAGCTCACTTACGAAATTACAAATATTTTGGCAGGACTGAAAAATTTAGGATAAAACACTAGGGACAAAGGGCGAACCTGATAAACAATTTTAAAAAGCCTTACATATTCCATGAAAAGAAGTAGTTTACGTGCTGATGATAGCACAGATGATATAGTTTGACTCTGTGTCCTCACTCAAATCTCATCTCAAATTGCAATCCCCACGTGTCAATGGAGGGAACCTGTAATCCCCACATGTCAAGGGAGGGAGGTGATTAGATCATGTGGGCAGTTTTCCCCATGCAGTTCTTGTGATAGTGAGTAAGTTCTCACAAAATCTGATGATTGTTAATTGTCTGGCATTTCCCCTGCTTGCATATCTCTCTCTTGCTGCCGTGTGAAAAAGGGCTTTGCTTCCCCTTCACCTTTCACCATGATTGCAAGTTTCCTGAGGCCTTCCCAGCCCCCTGGAACTGTCGATTAAACCTCCTCACCCACCGACAATACTTTGGTATCTTTGTACAAGTGAGACAAAGGACTAATAAAACAGATTACTAAAATAAATGCTTACATTTTTATAAATATTACATATTAGCAGTATTGAGGATAGCTTGAGGAAGACAAGTCTGGACATTGATATCAATTAAAAGACTTCTAGTAGGGTTTAAGTAATGTTATGAAATTTTAATGTATTGGTAGTAAGAGTAAAGGGATGGATTACATAATATTAAGTTGGTAAAACTCAAAGATTAGTTGGATATGGAAGTAAAGGAAAAGCAGACCAGAATGCCTTCTGTTTTTAAATCTATATCAATTTGGAGAATGGAGCTTTCAACATAGAAAAACAATTCTGAATCAGTATCAAGACTGTGGCTAAGAAGATTCAATACTAAACATATTAAATTTAAAATCCCTGTCTGAAACTCAGAAGAATGTCTAAATAGTGCATTCAGTGATCATTATGTGAGAAGAGTTATACTAGCTATTGAGAATCTTTAAACCTTTTTAAGGGCAGATAGATGTTAATAAATTCAAACATATATACACATATCACTTGCTAAATATATAATATGAGAGAAACAGCAATCTTGGCTATACTTTCTTTGTCATGGATGCACTTTTTCACATATAGGAAATGCCACATGGAGAAAGAATGTATCTGGTTTCCTGAGTGGTCACGTATAGGTTGGATGATGCAATCAAAAAGTAAGTAGCCTATCTTAGTCTATTTTTGCATTACAATAAAGAAGTACCTGTGGCTGGGTAATTTTTAAGAAAAGAAGTTTAATTGGCTTATGGTTCTGCAGGCTGTATTGGAAGCATAGTGCCAGCATCTGCTCAGCTTCTGGTGAGAACTCAGGGAGCTTTTACTCATGACAGAAGGTGAAGCAGGGACAAGCACTTCAGATGGTGAGTGAGAGAGCAAGAGAGAGAAGGGGGATGTCTCAGACTTATTAAAACAAACAGATTTATTGTCACCTAATTTAGTTAGAACTCACTTATTATCAAGGGTATGGTGCTAAGCCATTACAGTTGGATCTGCCCCTTTAATCTAATCACCTTCCACCAGGCTTCACTTTCAACATTGAGGATTATATTTTTACATGAGATTTGATAGGGACAAACATCCAAACTATGTCAGAACTTTCTGTGGAAAAAATTCCCTTGACCTGTGGAAACTAAAGACTTGAATAAGTAAGAATAATAAATCTCATTTTAGTTCATTTTTCTTGGATGGTCCTACAAATGGCTATTTTTATGTAACCTGAATAAATCTTATGTGTCAACAGAGGAGAGAGTATATTGACATTGACTAAAACTAAACTAAACTAACATAGAGTTCCCAAAAAGGTCCTTTGGTGACTATTAGAAAGTGATTATTAGATTGGCCTAAAGTCTAGTTCAGTATAGTTATTACATTAATTTTATCTATGTAAATTAAATAATAATTTATAATACAAAGAAAATTCACAAAGTTCAAACAAGATTCTTATTGTGAAAAAAAATTGAGTGGATTTCAAAATTATCTTGTACCAAACTCATACTAATTTATTAAAACACATCTGAACTGGATCTAGCTTGAGGCACAAGAACGATAAGACAGAAGCTTGAAAAGAACCCCTGTCAGGTCAACATGAATTCTGCTAAAATTAAAGCAAGAACAAATATGAAATTTATAGTGAAACTTTGGTAGAATAATGGTAAAATCACTGATGTTTTATAAAAAGTGTATTGGCAAAATCCCCCAAAGAAGTTATTAGTTACAAATGGATGACTCATTTGAAGAAGGGACAAGATGATACTGAAGATGAAGTCCGCAATGACAGATCATCTACATCAATTTTCAAGGAAATAAATCCATCTTGTTTGTGCACTAATTGAAGAGGACTGATAACAAATAGCAGGAACAATAGCCAAACACTAGAAATGTCTCAATTTGTCCAGCTTACACAATTCTGACTGAAGAATTAAAGTTGACCAAACCTTCCTGCTGAAGGGTACCAAAACAGTTGTTATCAGATAAGACACAGATAAGAGTTTTCAATGGAAATTTTAAACAAGTGTGGTTAAGATAATGAAGTATTTATCTGAATAATTTTAACAGAAGATGGAACATAGCTTTGCCAATATGATAGTGAAGGCAAAGCACAATGAAAGCAATGGCTACCAACAGGGTGCATATGATCCATTTAAAACAAAAGAGGACAAGAGGCATGATCATAACAACAAATTTTTTGAATGTTTAAGGCTCTTTGCTTGCTGACTTTCTGTGGCACCAAAGAACAGTAACGGCTACTTATTATAAGGGTGTTTTGACATGTTATTCAAAGCCTTAACAGAAAAATGCCCAGGAAAGCTTCAACAGAGAGTTTTTTCTACGATAGCTGTACTTCTCATCTCTTTCTTCAAATGAGAGCAATTTTATGAGAGTTTTGGTCAAAACTTTGTTATGCATACACCAGAGTCCTAATTTGACTCCTCGTAACTTCTTTTTGTTTCTTAATCTTAAAAAAAAATCAGTAAAAGGCAATACTTTTTCTTTAATTAATAAGGTAAAAAAAGATTGTAGTTACATATTTAAATTCTAGACCTCAATTATTTAGGGATAGACTAAATGGCTGGTTTCATCACAGTATGAAATTGTCTTACACTTGATGGAGCATATGTTGAGAAATAAATTTTATATTTTTTATTTTTATTGTTTAATTTCACTTTACATGGACTTTTTGAAGTCCCCTCATATTTAAAAGTTAGTTATATTTAATATTAACATAATAGCATGTTAGATGTTAATATTAGTTTAATGTTAATTGCTCTAAATGTTAAATATTTTGAAGTATATTTCATATTAGTCTTATTTTAAACTTTATAAATTTATGTGACATATTATTTCCCTACCATTATTCATTTTTCAAGAACTTAATTTTTAAAAGCAAAAAACATCTTATGGTATGAATACTTCATGTCCAGTCTAAATAATACTATTTTCAGTATTTTCTCATTACTGATTTAATACAACTATAATTCGTATGTTGAAGTAAAAATGCATCAATTTTTTTGCATATTTTAAGTAATTCAGCTAAGATAACTTACTAAAACTAAAAATAAAACTATTTAAGAAGGCTTTATATTTAAATTGCTTTCTAGAAAAGCTTTATCAACTGTTTTAAACAGAAATATAAGTAAAGGAACACAACTATCTTCCTCAAACGTTTTCAACATCAGATAATGATACTAAAATACTCTGGTCAATTTGTTAACTAATGTGAATGTTGGTATTTTATTTTAAAAATTATTTAAAACTTTTAAAATATATCTTGACCTTTGGTTTTCTTTGTTTCTAAATGTTTACATTGCTTTATTTAAAATATAATTTTTGTTTTATACTAAAGCTGATATTTGAAGATATACAATTAAAATGTCACATCAATAGTATAACCTTTATAGCCTAATACAAATAAATTAAATTTGACCAATATGTGCTACAGAATTTTAAATGCGCAGAAATATAATCATAATCAAGTGACTCCTATAATGCATTTTCATTTACATATGAACCAAGGAAGTTAACATGGTGTTTAACATAAGACTTTTCTGTTTTATTAGAGTCAACGTTCAGTTAAAAGCTTATCTCCCACTGTGTATTAGACTGAAGCAAATTATCTGGTTTAAAATAATTTTTACTAATATACAACTATGTAAATTAAGGCATAAAGAGCTAATTTGCTTTTGTAAGATGTTAGTGTGTGCCTATGTTGCAATAGCAAATTAAATAGTGGTTTACTAAATTATTTAATAAGAAATTAGAATTATATGATTATAAACACATGTTGTATATCACTGTAATAGTTTAATAATGTTGTTATAACAAGTTACCAAAAACTTAATGGCTATGACAATACAAATGTATTATTATATTATAGTTCTGGAGGTCAAATCCTGAAGTCAATTTGTTGTCAGGGTTACAGTCCTTCTGAATATACTAGGTTGCAGAGAGAATCCATTTCTTTTTTTTTGAGACACAGTTTTGCTCTTATTACCCAGGCTGGAGTTCAATGGCGTGACCTCGGCTCACCGCAACCTCCGCCTCCTGGGTTCAAGCAATTATCCTACCTCAACCTCCCTAGTAGCTGAGACTACAGGCTGTGCCCCCATGCCCAGCTAATTTTTGTTTTTTTTGTAGAAATGGGGTTTCACCATGTTGCTCAGGATAGTCTCGATCTCTTGACACAGTGATCCTCCTGCCTCGGCCTACCAAAGTGCTGGGATTATAGGCATGAGCCACTGCGCGCCCGGCCCAGAGAGAATCCATTTCTTTGCCTTTTTCAATTTCTGAAGGCAACCTGTATTTTTTAGCCTGTGGCCTCTTACATTTTCAAAACCAGCACATAAAATCTTCAAATTTTAGTCTCTGATCTCTACTTCTGTTACCATATCTCCTTTTTTGATTCTGCTACTCCAGGCTTCCTTTTATGAGAACCCATGTGATTACATTGGATCATCCAAATAATGGAGAGAATATTATATTTTATGATCTTTAACTTGATCATATATGCAAAGTCTCCTTTGCCAAATAAGTTAACATTTTTACAGGTTCCAGGGACTAATACATAAATATCTTAAAGTTGCATTCTTCTGTCTACCGCATTCCTTCCTTGGGCTTCCAAGATTTATTTCAACCCCACATGCAAAATACATTCACTTTTTCTCAGTTTTGGAGCAGAGATAGGATTCCCAGGAAGAATTTATCCAGGGGAAGCAAAAAGCCATATGTTTTATTATATAAAAAGGGAAAATGTAAACTTTTAAATTGGATGAGTTCTTAAAGAAAATTGAAGGATAGTCCTTAAAAGGGAAGAGGTTAAGAAATGAGACTCTATACAAAATTCAGTTTTGATAAATTAGCAGAGGAAAGAGTATTTGAACACATGATACATTTGAAGTGATTTGTATTTTTTTTAGTCATTGAGACATTGAAGCATTTTAAGTAAATATTACTTTCAACTTTTTATTGCTTTGATTAAGACAGTGTTCCACATGGGACCTTAAGATTAATTCATATTATTTCAACTTGAACAGGAAAAATGTGTTTATCGTCTTAAAAAGGAAAGAAAAAGTGGAGAAAACCTTTGAACATGAAATTTAAGAAGATTGCCACTAAAAGTCTACGTCTTCTCAGCATATCAAGAGCCTTTGATAGCTATCAACTTCTGTAAAGAAATGTGTAAAGCTAAGAATGAGTGATGTAATCAAATCAAACATTTTATTCGATAAATTTAATTACCCACTCTGGATTAATTTTAAATGAAAAGCTTATGCTCTTCAAATTACTGATGGCTAATGTTTAATTAAATTCATTTTTATCGTTAGGAGCATATTAAACTTCAATATTAAAAACTAATTTTAAACATAGGCATCATACATGAATTAAAACAAGTACATAATCCTTTACCAATCTTAATTGATTTGAATAAAGTAGCTAGTTAAAGGCCTTTTTGTTCCTAATTTTTATTTTTCTTTCTTTTTCCTTTGATATTGCTCTCAGTCTTTATTTTGTCAAATCCCATGGCCAACTTTTTCTCTATTTAAACTTTCAGTAATATTTGACCAGTTGATCAAATATTTTTCCTCCTTCTTGAAATGCCTTCTTCATTCAACTTCCAAGACATCACACTTGGCCCTCTTCTCAGTTTCTGTCCCTTTCTTGGGGACTTATACAGTCTTTCAGATCTTTCAGAAAATATTATTATTATTTTAATTGGCGTAGAAAAATTATAAAGATTTGTGAGGCAGATAGTAATATTTCCATGCATAAAATGTGAAGTAGTCAAACATAAGTAATTACCATATTTAACACTTCAATAATTTATTACTTCTTCATCTTGGGGACATTTAAAATCTTCTGTTCTAACTATTTGAAAAAATATAATAAATTAATGTGAACTATAGTCATCCTATATTACCGTAGAATACCAAAAGTGATTTTTCCTTTCTAATATTGATTCCTCCTGTAATATTTTATTATTTAACTAACGTTTCCCAACCCTTCTTATTACTACCCTTCCCAACCTCTAGTAATTAGTATTTCACTCTCTATTTCTATGAGATCAACTTTTTCCCCTTCCATATGACTGAGAATATATGGTATTTATTTGTCTTTATTCTGACTAATTTTGCTTAACATAATATCTTCTAGGCTTGTCCATGTTGCCATGAATGACAGAATGTCATTCTCTTTTATGGGTAAATAATATTCCAGTTTTTATATATGCTATATTTTATTTATACATTTAGCTGTTGGACACTTAGCCTGACCTTGGCTATTTTCAGTATTGCTGCATTGTGCATAGCAATGCAGGTGTTTTTTCGCTGTACTGATTTCCATTTTGTTTTCTGAATTTATACCCAGTAGTAGAATTTCTAGATCATATGGTAGGATTTTTTTGGAGTTTTTTGCAGAAGCTTCACACTTTTCTCCATAATGATTGCACTAATTGATATTACCACCAACAATGTTCAATGTTTAGAAGTAGTTTCAGCTAGTTTACTGATAATGTTTAAAAATGCTACCAATTTTTTAATCTTTGTTTTGTTTTCTGCAAATTTATTGAATTTGTTTATCAGTTCTAAGTGTTTTTTGGTGAAGTCTTTAGGTTTTTCTACAAATATATGACCATGTTGGCTGCAAATAGGGGCAAATAGACCACGTTATTTTCTATTTGAATGTTCTTTTTTTCCTCTTGTCTAATCGTTCTAGCTAGAACTTCAAGTATTGTTGAATAAAAGTGGTAAAAGTGAGTACTATTGTCTTGTTTCAGTTTATATAGTAAAACTTTCAGCTGTTTCCTGTTCAGTATGATGTTAGCTGTGAGTTTATCAAATATGGCCATTATAGTGTTGTGGTATGTTTCTGCTACGTCTAGTTTGTTGAAACGGTTTATTGTGAAGTGATGTTGAATTTTGTCAAGCGTTGCTTCCAAATATATTGAGATGATCATATAGTCTGTTTTACCGCACGTAAGTGTAGTTATTCCTGTGCATTTTTGTTTTCCATTTGCATTAAATATTTATTTTCATCCCTTCACTTTCAGTCTATGTGTGCCTTTCCATGTGAAATGAGTTTCTCATTGACAAAGTTGGGTCCTGCATTTTTATCAATTTGATCAATCTATGTTTTTTAATTGAAAATTTTATTCATTTGTATTTAAGGTTATATTTGTAGATAAGGACTTACTCCTAACATTTAATCGCTTTTTGACTGCTTAATATATCCATTAAGCTGTTTTTGGTTTTGTTTCTTTTAGCTGTTTTGTGGTTTTCTGTACTGTTAAAGTTTGATTCCTTTCTCTTTCTAACTGCTCTACCAGTGAATTTTTGTAATTTCTCATGTTTTCATGGTGGTGGTTATCATCTCTTCCTTCCAGATGTATGACTTCCTTAGGCATTTCTTCTAAGGCCAGTCTACTCATGATTAATTATTTTTGTTTTTGTTTTTCTGGGAAATAATTTGTTTTATTCATTCATTTCTGAATAGCTTTTCTGTGCATACTATGTTGGCAGAAGTTTTTGGTTTGTCTGGTTTGTTTTATCTATGTTCAGTACTGGAATACATTTTCCCATTCTCTCCTGAATTGTCAGGTTTCTGCTGAGCAATCTGCTATCAGTCTGATAATGATTTCCTTACATTGGACTTGGCTCTTTTGTTTTGTTATCTTTAGAATTTGCTCTTTGTCTTTGATATTTAGCAATTTTACTACAATGGCCTCAGACAGGACATTTTTGATTCTATTACAAACAGGACATTTTGGTTCTGTTTAACGTTCTTTAAGTTTCTTGGATCTGGATATCCATATCTCTCTTAAGACTTTTGAACATAGCTAATATTATATTAAATAGATTATCTACAAAATTTTCTTTCTCTTCTCCTTCTGAAACTCTTCTCAAAATACAAACATTATTCACTGAGTAGTGTCCTGTAAGTCCTGTAGTCTTTCTTCATTTTTTTTTTATTCTTTTTGTTTTGGTTTTGCTTTTTTGATCTGACTGCGTTATTTCAAAAGACCTGTATTCAGATTCAAAAATTCTTTCTTCTGCTTTGTCTAGGTAGTTGTTGAAACTATTAATGATATATATTTTTAAATTTCATTCATTGAATTCCTAAACTCTGAGATTTCTCTCTCTCTCTCTCTCTCTGTGTGTGTGTGTGTGTGTGTGTGTGTGTGTGTGTGTGTGTGTGTTTTGAGAGAGTATCTCTTTGTTAAATTTTTCATTCAGATAATGAATTATTTTGTTGATTTACTTGAATTGCCTGTCTGTATTTCCTAAAATCATTATTCTAAATTTATTTTCTGGCATTTTGTGTGTGTGTGTGTGTGTGTGTGTGCATATATATATATATATATATATATATATATGTATATATATATATATTGCCTTTTAGCAGATAATTATTTTGTTTCTTTGGAGATATTATGTTTCCTTTCTTTTTCTTGTGTCCCTGTGTTGATATCTGCACATCTGGTGGGACAGTAACCTATTTCAAAGTTAGGTAGTAGCTTTCATCAGAAAGCAACTTATACCTATAGCTTTCACTTATACCTATAGATGGGCATTAGGGTGTCTGTTGAGTGGGGTGCATTGCATTTGATTTTGGATAGATACATTAGTGCATGTTCCATGCAGTTTCTTTAACTGTAACCTATATAGGTAATGTTTATGAGTGCCTCAGTGGTCTACACTACGGCATTTTGTGGCAGCAGTGGTGCGGTTTTGCTGGAGGTGGGTTGACAGATCTGCTTCTCAAGCCAGGGGTGAATCCATGAACATGTTGAATTAGCTGATTCAGGCACAACTAGCTCAATGGATGAGGGTAAATGAGCTGTTTCTGCTCTGGGGGAATGTGCATGAAGAATGGACAAACTGGCTTGGGGACTGGCTTGCCAGGGTTAGAGCCTTTTACTGTTTCTCTAGCTGAAGAAAAGGGTGATAGATACTCAGCTTTATTGGAGGAAAGTCCATCAGCGTGGGTCTTCTGTACTGTTTTTCAATCAAGGGACAGAGGCAACTTCTTGGTTAGCTTTAGAGCATATCCAGCAGGTGGGTCTGCTGGGTTGTTTCTCAGCAGTAGCAGTAGTATGCAGCTGCTCACCTGGCTCAAACGCAGGTTTGCTCAGGGCTTCTCTTGTCAGTACACATTGGTTTAGCTGGTCCATAGTTTGCTTCTCTGATATGTAAGGCTGGAGTTGTAACTCAGGGTCCAGGGCTGAGGCTTTGAGCAGCAGGGATTGTGGCTTTGCAGCCACTTGTATAGCTTAGTGGAATAATGAGAATCCCAAAGGTGAGATGCAGTGTAGCTACTGTTCCCCAGAGCAGAGCATACTCCAGCAGTGGCTCTTGTTTTAAGGTGGCATCATGTTTCAGTATCTTGGGTCATGAGAGGTATGAATAGTACAAAACTTTCACTGCTAATCATGTGGCAATGCAGCCACGTGAATTCCAGACAGTTTCCTAAACTAGGCCAGGACTCTGAATACTGTGGTACTTTCCTGCAGTAAGGAGTGCAGGTGTATTCATTTTCAGTTGTGACTGGTGGGGTCTTCTGCTTACATTCTATGTATGATAGGAAGTTTATCCTGGTTCTGAGATAATTTCATTGGGAGAGACTGGGTGCCTAACTGTCATCTCTACTTTGTTATCCTGGGTCTTTATGCTCTGTAAGAACCCTGTCACTTTGCTGCTTCACTCTAGTGCTGTGCCTCACATATTCAAGTTGAAGTTTAGTTGTTTGTTCATTGTCTTGGTTCTTTTAAGAGGGGGACAATTGCTAGGCCTCTTTAGTCAGCCATGCTGCTGCCATCATATACTTATCATTATTTTATTAGAAGAGTTTACTTTCTTTCTGTTTTGGTGATAAACATTTTTATGTTGTATATGACAATTTGTTGGAAACAGATGCTTGGTGCCACAAATAAAACTCAGCACTGAGACAACGAATCTTTCAGCAAAGCAATTTTTACTTCCTGCAGAAAGAATACTCTCACTAGCCATCTTGACATGAGAGTACAATGAACAAAGGAAAAGCAGACATATTTATCCCTTAAGCATTTGGGGTTGTCCCTACTGGTGTGTCTGATCTCCGTTGGTTGGAGCCAGACCTCACAATTTAAATTAAAACCCAATTTGCTAACAACTTAAAACTTTTGCAAACAGGTAAAAGCAAAGGAGAACAAAAAGGAAGTTCAAATAAGGAAGGGGCATAGGCTGCGAGCTGCGACATGCTTATGAGCACACGCTGCACAGATTATCTTGGTTAAAGTACAAGGACATAGAATGTACTATGTGCCTATAAGCATGTCTAACAACTACATACAATAGGGTTTAACAAAGAGTTACTAACAAAAAGAAAGTAGGATTTATTCTTTAATAAGAAGGAAACTTTGAAGAGGAACTTTTCTACTTCACACATATTGTAATAAAATTGATACTCAAAATGTTGATATGCTATCTTTCATTTTGCAATGATTTGAACTATTTTTATTTTTTGCCTGATATCTTATGTTTGCCTCCTCAGATCGCTATCCCATCATTCCCGATACTGTTCCATACATACTGGGAAACTTATTTCCATGGATGAAATCAACAAGTTCTCACACTCTGGCCAACTGACCAGTTTGGCAGTAGGTTGTCTTTGTAATGGTGTGAAAAGAGTGACATTATTACATTTAACCTTCTTCTTACTTCCCTTTGACTACCTGAGTTGAGCTCTGTTCCTTGAGAGAGAATTACCTCTCCTCCAAAATATCTTGAATATCTGCTTGACATTCCCTACATGCAGATTCTGGCAACTCCTCCCTTCCTTTGTTCAACTAGGCTAAAGAATAGAGACAGCTTAGTTACTACCAGATTAAAGTTAGTACATTATTTATTATTTGTGCTCCCTTTATTTCATATTATAAATTATACTTTTGTAAGTAAATACTCATTTAATTACTCACTTTTAAAATAGTCTTTTGTTGCCTAATTGACATTATGTATTTAGTTGATCTGGGCAACATTTTTGATGACTTGTAGTAAGTCACTCACTTTTCTCTTTATGAAATAATAAACATGAAGATATCTGACTAAATTTTCATGAAAGTGAAATAACTTAAAGCTCAGTCCCAGATACATGTCTAGACGTTATCCATTTCTCTAGCTAAACTTATATGTTGTATTTTTACATATTGTAATAGCTATTAAAAGATTGCAGATATTTTACATTTATTTTATATAATTTATAAAATTAATTAGAAATATAAAAATAAAATAAATTTTGAAATTAATTTTAAATTATCTATTGTTATTTTAATTACACTTTGAAAACACAGAGGTTTCCTGTAAATATACTGGTAAAATGTATTTAAATTAGCTGAACTATAATAGATTACAACTTTATACACTCATTCAATATGCATTTATTGAATTGATCTCTCTATTAAGCTTCTTTGCATAACAAAATCTTTCCAATTTAGAGATTTAAAACAATTAACTTTTATCATTGACCATGAGCCTATTTGAAGCTAAAGAAAATTTTAAAAGTAATTACTAGATGGCAGGAATGTGTTCCCGAAAAAGGATATTTGAGACAGGAGCAGTAGATGTTAGCCAGGAAAAGTGAAATAAAAGTGTGTTGATTCTTAGATTACAGAACAGTCATTTTGCAAAATGTGGGTCAATAAAATAATAAGTAATGGAACATACACATTTTGATGTTAAAAATAAGTTATTTTTAAAAATATACAAGTATGCAGAGTTAAAGCCAACACCAAAGGGAATTCATTTAAAAGTTGGGCAATATGCTATAGAACATTGGTAATGCTCAAAAGATAGAAATTTTGTGTGCTAAGAAAATTTCACTTGGTTGATAGTTTTCCTCAGGTTCTAATCATAACTTTAAAACTGTTGATTTGGCTTTGATAATCAATAATTTTAATATTAAACTTCAGATAAAATTACAAAGTCAATAAGAAGACCTATATTGGTTAAAGTGGCTTTTCTCTTAGCTATAAATAAATGGCAAAAACAGACCACTGAAGACATTGCAATCCAAACTTATTTCAAAACTCATGTTATTGATCAATATTTATCTTTAAGCATCCATTATTTTAAAATTGATTAATGTAATATTTCCTGCTAGATTAGTGAGTTACATTTGGTATTTTCAACACTCAAGTAAGGTAAGGTTGTAAACAGAAGCATTACTGTTATATGATCTTGTTCATTAATCACACTTTCTTAACTAAATTTTAAACATTATAGAAGATTGTTACAGATGATGTTCTGAGCCTATGAGTTTATTTTTTCTATTTATTCTTCTTGAAACTCACCATGAAGACAGAAGAAAGCATATGTCAAAAAAGATAAAAATATGAATAATAATATAAGAGTTCTTATCAGAGGAACTCTATCAACCACTATTGGATGTTATCTGATGAGATAATTTTATTTTTATAGAAGATAGTAGCTTGCAGGCTACATTATCTGTCACTGAGAAAACAAAATAATAGATAAGTGACATATAATTTGGCAATATTAGAGCAAATAGCATCAGAGAGCTATTGAAGCAACAAAGACTACAGGGGCTAAGAATATTAATGAAAAGAATTTTGAAACAGCAATTGATCTTTACCAGATTCTAGAAAGGCCTAGAGCAAGAAGCTGGAAATCTACGCCAAAATCTTCTGAAGAGCGATATAAAATGTATCTTATCTCTTACTGCTGAAGAGAGAAATTTTGAGTTTAAGGGCTGTCAAGGAGACATTGGTGTGTGCCAGTGGACACATAATGTGTACAATAGTATCACCATTATAATGTGCTCTATAGAGGACAGCGCTAAAGATAAAGATTAAGCATTATCAAATATGTCACCCAGCTTCAACTCTGCTTACTTCATTATTGCGTTATGATAATCATTCTCCCACTTTAATGAAGAAAAAGAATAAACTTTTAACCAAAGATAAAGTTGTTTGGGACTTCGTAACTTTTATATGTAATATTCAGTATTTAAGACCTTTTGTAAGCTGTCATACTGAGAATATTGTTATTGTTGCAAGCATAAAATGATGGAGTAGAGAGCACAAATGCAAACAAAAAAAGTAAAATATTAGAACAAATACCTCACTAAAGAGAATATCTAAAGAAAAAGAAGTACTTGAAATTTGCATCTTACTGGTCAATAGAAAATGGCAATTAATGTATTAGCCACAATGAGATATTGAAACACATTTATCAGGATTGAAATAGAACTGTTATTTCAAAGGATTGGTGAGGATTTAATCAACTAAACACTATTATTCATTACTGGATAAATGCAAAATATTGGAGACACAGTGGAAAACAATTTGTCAAATTTTTACAAGGATAAACATACCTTGACAGTTTTCCTCAGGTTCTAATCATAACTTTCTAACCATTGATTGGGCTTTGATAATCAATAATTTTATTATTAAACTGCAGATAATATTACAAAGTCAGTAAAAAGGCCTATATTAGCTAAAATCGCTTTTCTCTTAGCTATAAATAAATGGCAGAAACAGACCACAGAAGACATTGCAATCCAAACTTATTTCAAAACCCATGTTATTGATCAATATTTATCTTTAAGCATCCAGCAGTAAGAGATAAGACACAATTTGTATTGCTCCTCAGAGGATTTTGGCTTAGATTTCCAGCTTCTTGCTCGAGGCCTCTCTAGAATAATCTGGCCACCTCTTTATATCCACCCAAGATAAATGAATACATGTCCTAACAGATACTAGGAAAAGAATAGCTCCAAACTGGAAAAGCTAATGTTGAACAACTGAAGAATGATAAACAAAAAGTGGTTTATGCATATAATTGAAAACTTTTTCATACTCATAATGAATATACTGTTGAACAAAATATGAATCTCTAAATTGTTATACTAGAAAAATAAGAATGACACAATACTACACATGCTATAATCTAATTTATATGAGATTCTTTCTTGAAATTGTTGCTTGGGCTGCTTGAAGAATGACACAAAGAAATAAAGGAACATTTCAACATAATGGGAGGTTCTGCAAGTTGTCTGTGTTGGTATTTTCAAAACTTTATGCATTATCAAACTTTATCAAACTGTTCACTGAATGTATATGACATTATGACATATAAAATTTACTCACAAAATTTCTGAAAGGTTGTATAACTTGTATTAAGTATATGTATTCAAATCATGGCACAGTACAATTGCTCAGATTAAGTCCCCATATGTATGATTGTTGTCACATATTTTTTTTCCACTATTTTAGGATACATGAAATTAATGTGCTGCTGCTGCTGCTGATTATGATGTGATGATGGTGTGATGATGATTACAAGCAAAAAATAGAACACTTACTCTGACTGGGATGGGGACATTTAATCTTTACAAAAGAGTCTTATGAAAAATGTATTATTCGGATGATACTAAGGCACAGAGTGTTTCATTGTCCAAAATTGTGCAGTGACAAGTCATAGAGGGACATTGGATCCAGAGTCCATATTTTAGTCTAAACCGCTAAGCTATTTTGCCCAATATGTAACAATGTTCCACCAAGCAAAAGGCAGAGGAAAGGTACAATATTTAGACAGATGTAAAAATTACCAATAAAGGAAAGCTTATTACTTCAGAATCAAATAAACTTTAAAAAAAAGCAGCCATATCCTTACACGAGAAATTCCCATTTCCTTGCATCTTACTCTGCTATGCATCCATTGCAGTCACTTTTCTTCTTTTCACCTAGTAGGTGAAAATAAAATAAATATATTGAATAGTAGGAAGCCTTGTGCAAAGCCTTTACCATATTATTAACATTAAAACCTTATGATCAAAAGTGATTGATAAAATAGTTTTATCATTCATATTTAAAGAAGCAAAACTGTTTTGTCAGTATGGTTTAACTTTTTAATATATGTGTATGCCAGTTGACTGCCCGTGTTCTAAGTATATTGGTGTAAACTTTACTTAGAAAGAAGTACGTAACAAAGCAAATTAAAAATGTCCCACTGGCTGGACATGGTGGCTCACACCTGTAATCCTAGCACTTTGGAAGGCTGAGGCCGGTGGATCATCTGATGTCAGGACTTTGAGACCAGTCTGGCCAACCTAGTGAACCCTGTCTCTACTACACAAAAAATTAGCTGGATGTGGTGATGCCTGTAATCCCAGCTACTAGGGAGGCTGAGGCAGGAGAATCACTTGAACTTGGGAGGCATAGGTTGCAATGAGCTGAGATTGTGTCACTGCACTCTAGCCTGAGCAACAAGAGGGAAACTCTGTCTCAAAAAAAAAAAAAAAAAAAAAGTACCACATAATAGCTACATTCTACTCAAAATGTGATAACACAGTCAAACATAAAAAATAATTTCAAGAGATCTAGATGATATCATAGCATTTGCATTCTTCAATATATTGTGAAGAATAGCTTAAGGTCATAAAACTTTTAAAATACACGTTGTTTTAGGAAACTTAACTCCTGTTCTTAGACCTGCTACCAGAAATCATCAGCCAGTTTGATGAAATGTTTCACTTGAAATTAGAGAAAATTTATATTGTTAAAAAAAGAAAAGCATTTCAATATTGCCTTGTTAACTGAATTGTCCTAACATCAAAACATTCCGACAAGTAGATCTGATTCTGAGAAAAGAAGAAAATGTATATTTAAATAATTCACTTTCTTTTTTGGTTTACAGTTATTAAATAAAAGCTTAACTTATTTTAAAATATTTTTACTTTGTTATTTGCTCATAAAAATACATTGTACTAGAACAATCTCAAGCTTTAATGTTTAGATTATCATTATAAACTCAAGCAATAAACGATTTTATAATAATATATTTCAGAAATAGACACAAGTAAAAGCAAAATGAGCACTGGAAGGCAACAGACACTCAAGAGAATTAAAATGATTTACATTATTTAAGCAAAATAACAATATAACTTTACAGAGTAAATGACTGTATCCGAAATATAAATTTTCTTCTTAGAAATGTTTGTTCAGAAATACATTATTTGACATTTTTATCAATTTATGGGCCTTTAGTTGAGAGTTTTCAAAATAACATTGCATCCAAGGAAACATTAAATGGGAAGCTATATCAGAAGTGCTGCACAGTCATAAATTTATTTCAAAATTGGTATTTTTTTATTATATTCACCAAGCATAAAAGACACTTTAAGGCTTTATTTTGACACTATCACTATTAAGGCTCGGCTATAAATTCTAAATAATTGTCTTCAAAGTTTTAAGCTCACAATCATTTTCCAGGCTTCATATATCAATATGTTTTGCACATCAATGTTGTACTTTGTGATATTTACATTATTTATTTCATCTTTGCATACTTCTCCCAGGATTTTTATTTACTCTCGGTATTCTAGAGATTTTTTCCTGTGTTTTTCTGTGGTTTATTTTATTTTAGAATTTACCTCAATATTTTGGAAGATTTTAACTTCCTAATCCCTTTTAAAATTTAAGATCAAATATGTTCACATGGATACTACAATTGCTAATATATTGAAAACTTAATCTCTCACATTATTTAGTCATATACTTTATAGTAGAATTCATGAATCCTGTAGAGGATTGATTGATGTGAAACCGTGATGTTCAGGGACCCTGTTCTGTATACCACAGGCTTCTAACATAAGAGTTTATATAGATATTGTCCCTTGAACTATGTAGTACACAGACATCTTGGCCCTTAGTTTGTTATCTATTGTTAGTTAATCTTCCTCAACATTTTCTAGGAAAAAAACACAAAAACAGAAGCATTAATCAGAGCACTGGGTAACACATTATCACTAAATCACATTAATTCCCCAAGTTAAAAAAGAGATTTAAACTTAAGTCTATCAACAGTATGAGAAGACAAGCTGGACTGAGAGAATATTTGCAAACTGATAAAAGTCTATTGTTTTAAATACGCAATGATTTCCTGCATCTCAATAATAGGAAAACTTAAGAAGCCAGATTTAAAAAATAGTCCTATAACCTTAACTGATACCTCACTATAGAAAACATTTAGATTCCAAATGAGCATATGAAAAGATGTCCCACGTCATATTATCAGGGAAATGAAAATAACCGCTATAAGATACTACCACACATTATAATGGCCAAAATCTGTAATAATAGCAAGGAAAAATGCTGGCAAAATATGGAGTAACAAGAACTCTCATTCATTGCTGGTGAGAATACAAATACATAGCCAGCTTGAAAGAAAGATGTGCAGTTTCTTATCAATCTAAATATACTCTTATCATATGATCCAGCAGTTGTGAACCTTGGGAGTTACCCAAAGGTATTTAAAACTTATGGCCACAACAAACCTGCACAAAGATGTTTACAGCAGCTTTATTCATAATTGCCAAAACTTGAAAGCAATCAAAATGTATTTTAGTAGGTGAATGTTTAAATTGGTGTTTAATCATATAATAGAGTATTATTTAGCAATGACAATATATTAGCTATAAATTAATGAGAAGACATAGAAGAAACTTAAGTGCATATTACTAAGTGAAGAAAAGCCAGTCTTGAAAATCTACATTATATATGATTCCAACTGTATGATACTCTGCATAAGGTAAAACCATGGAGAAAATAAAAAATATCAGTGATTTCCAGGGATTGAAGGGAAGAAAGGATAAATAAGCAGATCTCAAGGAAATTTTGGGGCAGTGAATCTATTCCATATGAAAGTATAATGGTAAATATATTCCCTTCTATTTTTGTTAAAACCCATAGCATATTTTCCACCAGGAGTGAATCCTAGTGTACTGTGTAATTTGAATGATAATGACATGTCAATGTAGGCTCATTGACTGCAACAAATACCATTTTGGTGCAAGATATTAGAAGGGAATGCATGTGTGGAGGAAGAGGGTATGTGAGAATTACATACTTTCTTCTATTCAAGTTTGGCATGAAATTAAAACTTCTCTAAAATGTAAGATTTGTTTAAAAATATATTTTTAATCAAGGAAAAATGATGTTCTAAAAAGTACATAAGAGGCAAGCATTTAAAAACATTGACTTTATTTTTTAGATGACTACTTCATGACATGCTCTGCTTTAAGCATTTCATGCATATGTGTTTTCTCACTATTCTTCCACTAATAGGTAAGAGATTAAGAAGATCCTTCCAAAGATTTACTGTAGTTAATAACGTTCATTAGTGAAGTATTTTCCTTCACAAAGTGATATCAGTGATTCTTTAACCCAAAACGGAGTTAATCAAACCATGTAGCTGCTAAATGTATAAGTTGTACCCACATTTTGGCAGTTCAAATACTATATGTACATATGCATACATAAATACGTTTTTAGGTGAACTTTTCAAATGAGTTAATTTTTATAAAAATAAAATCAAATGTTTATGTTTATAAAGCTGAAACCAAACCATAGTTTGGTTTTATGTTATAATTTATTTTATATTATCATTTATAATAATTAGAGTCAAATATAATTTGAAAAGATTTGATGATCTTTCAAACAGTCATTTATGGTAATATCTAACATCATAGATTTTATTTTTATTAATCTTTATATCTTCTAAATGTTTTATGAGTTTAATAATTTTTGACTGAATTTCAAATTGGTTCCAGTAGGTTTTGTTTAAACCACCACATATAAATGTAAATTAAATTCAACAATTTTCACAACTACCATGAGACAGTGAGCAGGTACAATATTCATATATTCCATAATTGTTTGTTAGGCACACAGCCTGTATCAGGAACATTGAATATTGTTAACAAAAACTTTATTTTACAAATTGCTGTATATCAAATTGCAGCAAGAATATATACATATATATATCTGTTTGTCTGTGTCTCTATGTATACATATTTGCATTGTTTTTCTTCTTGGAAAAGAAATATGGTATTACTTAAAAATGAAAAATAATTTTAAAATGTTCATGATTAGAGTTAATGTTAAAAGTCTCTGGTCAACATAAATGAAATCAAGAGAAGTATAATAGAGGGGTTTTAGCTCAGCCCTGTTCTCATCTCATTCACAAAAGAGCCGCAGTTCTCTAAACAAACAAACAAACAAAATGCTTAAGATGGGGAAACATATTTGATTTTTAGAGTCCTAATAAGATTAACCATATTTGAGAATAAACTGTCTAATACTTTTTATAAATGTTACATTCATTGTCAAACTTCTGTAACCAGAATTATTTCTATGTTCTTTATTTGAAATAAACTGCATAAAATCTGGGAAGTTATTAGTAGTTCTATTCCCAAATACAAATTGAGTTCTAGGCACCTGAAGCAAGATAAATATTCCTGGAAGTAAGGAAATTTCTAGAACTCAGTCTTTTACTTGATAAAATATAATATCCCATATTTTTTACAACTGTATCATCAAGAGGTAAGTAAAAATTCAAGCCTATGTTTTCAGGCCCATGGGCTCCCACTTATTTTACTGAAGTGATTAAAAACAGTAGATTGATTCTTTTAATAATCGTAATCATTATGTGGTTGAAATTCAGTCTTTTGCTGATAGTATCTCCATACTTGGATATCACAGAGACTTTGAAACTTTTTGCTTATTTTTAACTAAAACCATCCTGAAACTTTCCATTCATTAATACTAGTACTTTAAGTTATTAGAGAGCAAATTGAATATCTTAGCCAAGTTGAAAATATTTGTATGTTTGAAAACAACTACAAAATCCCTTCTTTGCTAAAACACAGTGAAGTTTCTCTCAGCTTTATTATATGACCACATTCTGCATTTTCATCAGTTTAGATAAACTTTAAACTTTATTTTATGTTCCTGCTAAAGTATGATTCCCACAGCTTTTCATATCAGATAAAATTATATTGAAAAAACAAATTGAAGTTAGCAGTTCCAAAATTTTTGACTAATTAAATTGGATATTTTTCAACATTCTAATTATATTTTGCCTATTTAAGTACCACAGACTTTCCAAAAGTCTATGCAAATTGGCATGTAGGTCAAAAGTCTGATTTACAGTCATAGTGTGAACTTTCATTGAATCATATTTACTTGAATGTGAAGATTCTGTGGTTCCAGTTCTCCTTTAAGAGAAGAAAAGTATTACAGATATGCATATAAATCTGTTTATCTTAAATGCCTCCTTCCATTAAATGTGACAGGCACATTACTTTACTGAATTTTTAATCATCATATAGAGAATTGCTCAGTACATTCTGCATCTGTTAGTTTCACACACTCCAAATCACTAGCCTGGTTAATATGATTTGCCTTTATCAGTGTCTGCATCAATAAAAGGGCAAGTGCAGTTTATGCCTGTTCTGGAGAAAAATAAGTGAGCTTCATATCATTCTTGTTTTTTCTCTCAGATATTACATCCTGGTATTAATTCTGTAGATTATGCATTTAAAAATATATTTCACACATCTAAAGCATACGTTTTGTAACCTATTTGTTATTTGAAAATATATGCTTTATTTTTGTATTGTAATTGCATATCAATCTTAAAATCTGGGTTTTGAAGTGATGTGCACTTAAAAACATAACTGTATCATAAAGTGCTATGCATTTGCAATGTTACAAATATATGAAACTTTTCTGTAGCTAGCTAAAACCTTCTCTAGTGAGTTGATGGAGAAATTGCTTTACTTTGTTTCTCAGTTTCAATTAGGCATACCTTAGGGTACCTCCATACTCATTACTATATTAGCCTGTGTTATGTCTCACTCAAACCATGTCAGTTGCCTCCAAACTGGTTTCTCTGCTTCAAATGTTGCTTCAAACTATTAATCTTTTAAAAACATAAAATCTAGCATTTTATGCTCACGCATAAAATCAATCCATAAATTTTTATCTCCTAGAAGACAACTTGCTGACATTCTAGCAGGCATCTAAAGACCAACATGACCTCTTTCTTATCTACACTTCCAGTTCATGTAATAACATAGAAGAACTGCATTTGATCAGATAATTCCTTATATTTCATGCTGTCCAACTAGAATAGTAAGTTCATTTCCATCATTACAATGCATTCATTTGCCTACCTGTCCTTTCATATTTTAATACCCCACACACATTTATACAGTATATTATAGAGAAAGATTTTTGAAATAGGCTTTCCCAGGACTTTGACCTTATTCCAGGCACTTCCCTTATCAGAGGTCAAAATCTATATTTTCAAAAATTAATCTAATCATGTCACTAAATTATTCAATGGTTTCCCTTTTCTGTTATGATAACCACAAATACCTTGTAATTTTTTTTTTGCATGACGAGCTATTACCAATATTCTTCTCTTCCTCTTTTCCATGCTTTCTCCCGCTAACTCCTGTTGTAGCCAAATTTGCTTTCTTTCACGTTCAACATGCCAGGAGTGACTACTTGTTCTATTTGCCAATGAAAGTCTTACTTTACACCTATTTTATCATGTTGTGTGGTAGAACATTTGATTTGAATATGTTATTTTTAAATGAAGAGGATTCATTAATAGTTGCTTCAAAATAATCCACCATTTTCCATAACTGTATCTAGTATTATGCACACATGTAGGAAGCAGGGTATTCATTTTAACACATTTATATTTTAATACTGCCAGAGGCAAATAATCTCGTTCTTTTCTGTAACACCCTGATTAAATAAAATGAGTTTAAATATGTGGCTGCAGACAACAAACTCCATTTCTTCACAGGGGGTATTGGAAGTACTTGACACACTTGCCATTATCAAGAACTTGGGATAAAAACCAGCTTTACCTTGCTCCTACTCATATCACAGACTGACATGCTTGAAACTATCTGGCCTCCAGTTGGTGTTGAAAATGAATGTTGAAATTGGGCAGGAAATAGACACTAAATAAGTACTGCTGACAATTTCTTTTGAGTTGTAATTTTCTTGCTTCATATGTTAATATGCATATAATAAACTTAGATAGTTTACCATTGGAAATTATTTGTAAAATTTTTAATAAACTATATTCTCAATATTGGGAAAAATAGGCCAATGTGATAAAAATAGGCCATTTGATAAAAACTAATTATTGAATTTATGTATTTTTCTGGAAGTTAATAGTAAACATGTAAGTTGCATAAATTTTCTGTATACATTTATCATTCATCCTAGGGTCTGTAATGATATCACTGACAACATAAAAACTGAAGGAATAAGCTGGAGGCATCATGATACCTGACTTCAAACTATACTACAAGTCTACAGTAACCAAAACAGCATGGTACTGGTACCAAAACAGATATATACACCAATGGAACAGAACAGAGGTCTCAGAAATAATATCATACATCTACAACCATCTGATCTTTGACAAACCTGACAAAAACAAGCAATGGGGAAAGGATTCCCTGTTCAATAAGTGGTCCTGGAGAAAGTGGTTAGCCATATGCAGAAAACTGAAACTGGACCCCTTTCTTACACCTTATACAAAAATTAACTCAAGATGAATTTAAGACTTAAACATAAAATCTAAAACAATAAAAACCCTCAAAGAAAACCTAGGCAATGCCATTCAGAACATAGGCATGGGAAAAGTCTTCATGACTAAAATACCAAAAGTATTTTCAACAAGAGCCAAAATTGACAAATGGGATATAATTAAATTAAAGCGCTTCTGCACAGCAAAAGAAGCTATCATCAGAGTGAATAGGCAACCAACAGAATGGGAAAAAAAAATTTGCAATCTGTCCATCTACCAAAGGGCTAATGTCCAGAATCTCCAAAGAACTGAAACAAATTTACAAGAAAAATACCAATAATTCAATCAAAAAGTGGGCAAATGATATAAGCAGACACTTCTCAAAAGAAGACATTTATGTGGCCAACAAACATGAAAAAAAAAAGCTAATCTTCTCTGGTCAATAGAGAAATGGATATCAAAACCACAATGAGATACCATTTCAGGCCAGTTATAACCGCGATCATTGAAAGTCAGGAAACAATAGATGCTGGTGGGGATGTGGAGAAATAGGAACCCTTTTACACTGTTGGTGGGAGTGTAAATTAGTGTAACCATTGTTTAAGACAGTATGACGATTCCACAAGGATGTAGAACCAGAAATAACATTTGACCCAGCAATCCCATTACTGGGTATATACCCAAAGAAGTATAAATCATCCTACTATAAAGACAAATGTACATTTATGTTTATTGCAGCACTATTTACAATAGCATAAAGACTCGGAACCAACCCAAATGCCCATCATGATAAGCTGGATAAAGAAAATGTGGCACATATACACCACAGAATAGTGGCAGCCATAAAAAAGAATAAGTTCATGTCCTTTTCAGGGACATGGATGAAGCTGGAAACCATCATTCTCAGGAAATTAACACAGTAACTGAAAACCAAACACATGCATGTTCTCACTCATAAGTGGGAGTTGAACAATGAGAACACTTTGACACAGGGAGGGGAACAGCACATACTGGGACCTGCCAGTGGGGGTGGGGACAAGTGGAGGAAGAGCACTAAGACAAACAGCTAATGCGTGTGGGGCTTAAAATCTCAATGAGGGGTTAATGGGTGCAGCAAACCACCACGGCACATGTATACCTGTGTAACAAACATGCACATTCTGCACATGTATCCCAGAATTTAAACTAAAATAAGATAAAATTAAATTTTTAAAAATCCTGAAGGAACAACAATTTGAAAAACTAGCATCTGTATCAAATTTTCAGCACACTCAGTTGAAAATAGTGTGCAATACACACACACACATGCAAACACATATATTTAAATATCGATATGTTTCTATCTATGTCAATACAGTACTACAAATGTAGCTTTTCATTGGGTCAAATATCTGCTATTTTAAATTAATTTTATTTACTTACATGACAAGTTGTTTTGGTATATTTATAAATTACAAAAGATTAAAATGTGTTAGTTTTAAAAATTTTTTATTTACTCAATTTTAACTAACATATGTTCCCCAAAATTAAATAAAATATTAAGATATAAAGAAATTCTAAATTTTCTTAAATACTTAAGAGATGTAATAGTTAAGCATGTTGCTCTTCACTAAAGCAGTTTATAATTTCCAAAAATAGTCACAGTGCCTATTTTCATTATTATTTTACATCTACATATCACACAGCAATGTTTTACCCTTTCACAGATATTATAAAATGTAAGTATCCCCTTGATTTAGTTTCAAATAGTCAATTTAAAATGCCAAAAAAAAGGTAATGAGAAAAATGTGGGACATATACAGTCTGAAAACACCACAGCAAATGATAGACAAACAAAATGTTCTTTAATTGTATAAATGAAATATGTACTGTAAAAGTTATTTACGATCCAAATGAGAGAAATTATGCTTCCCTGGTGAGCTCATATCTCCATCAAATATATAAAATCAGCAGCAAAATGCACAATTACAAAAGAATACTCTTTTAAAACGAAGACCATCTTTCTGTGACTAAGGTGCTAAAACTCATGTGTCAGTGCCAGCAATCTGCCACATTTTATTAAAGACAAAAAAGTCTGGAGGTGATGGCTCATGCCTGTAATCCCAGCACGTTAAGAGGCCAAGGCAGGCCTCACTTGAGGTGAAGAGTTCAAGATCAGCCTGGCCAACATGGTGAAACCCTGTATCTACTAAAAATACAAAAATTAGCTGAGCATGGTGGTGGGGGCCTGTAATCCCAGCTACTCAGGAGGCTGAAGCAGGAGAATTGCTTGAACCCAGGAGGTGGAGGGTGCCGTGAGCCAAAATCATGCTATTGCACTCCAGCCTGGGCAAGAGTCAGGCTCCATCTCAAAATAAATAAATAAACAAACAAACAAATAAATGAATAAATTACTAAAACAAGAAAAAATGTCTAAACAAAATAGGCTTTTTCTAGACAATTTTGTAAGTAGACCATCTAATTATTTCACTCTATCTCCATGACGTTAAGACAAAAGTACAACCAAAAATTAATAATAGAGCAATACTTTGTTAATGTTTATTATTGTCCTCATATAAAAAACTCATTATGAATAAATGCAGATTGAAAAGAAGACTTTATGGCATTTAAATTAAATATCCCTTATTTTCTTGTTTTGCGACTACTCTCCAGGTTTATACCTTCGAGCAGGTCAAATTTACGTATTTATCAAGTATCAGGTTAGTGGTTCACATTTAATTGCTTACATTTTTAGATAAATTTAAACCTCAGATGAATTTCAAATACTGGTAGTGCTCAGGCATTATATCCAACATTCACATACAAGTATTTTATTCATATGTAAAATGGTTTGTCAAAAATGACATTTTAAATAATGTCATTCAGAGAAGAGAGTTTTGGTGATGTCTCTAGTTTATATTATGAAGATGATATTTAATGACTTCTTATAAAAATATTGTAAACAATGAAATTGTGCTCCAGTGTGTATGATTATGGTGCAGGACAAAAAGAGATAGACACAATTACCCATTTAAATATCTTTCCTAGAATTGTGGATATGATAAATACTATGTTTCTATGGAAGAGGTAGAAAACATTTATATTCCAAAATAGCAAATCTTGTGAAACAGAGAAACATTATCAATTTTTAGAACATATTGTTTTCTGTTTTAAATGATGTTTTAAAATATTCTACATTTTAGTATGTGGCTGAAAATTGTAATCCCTATGCTTTTAGTTTGAATTCTGTGACTAAGTGACAATAAAAAGTTAGATAAATTTGAGCAGCAGAAGCAACAAAATTTATAATGTTATATAAGACTATTGCCTTGACCTAAGTTACATGTGGGTCTCTCAAAAGCCAGTTTTAATAACTTTGTAAAAGAGAAGATGGTAGAAAAATGAATTTAATCTGATACAAAAGTGGGGCATTCCTTTTCTTAATAACTAGAAATTAAAAATATAGCATTATCTTTACTTTAAGTTAAAAACATAATTTATTATTTAAATAAATTTCATTTATATTTTATAATATTTTGTGAAGAAATAAATGAGGAAATATGTTTTATAAAGTACAAAGTTTTAATTTCACCATAATATCAAATCACAAAATAATCTCATAAAGTAGATAGGGTGAATATTATTGCCACATAAAATACAACACAACTGTATCAAGAACTTCAAAGTATATGTAATTTAATTCTATGTGCAAGGTAGCCTACTCCTGTTTTATAGATACTGGAAGAATACACAGGACACTTCTGTCAAAGACTAAGGGTTCTATTACATATTATACAGCAGTTGCATGAGTTAAAGAATTGTGTTGCTCCCCGTCTCCCCTAACTTCCGTGTAGAAGATGCCAATTGGTTCATGGGGATTTGTACACACAGTTTGGGTCACAGATAAGGAACTTCAAGCCTAGGCAACCCTAATCTTATAAAGAATCTGCTAAAATACCTGCCAAAACTTTGTCCGTCAGGGAGACATTAACTTTATCATCCTAGTTAGAAAACTAATCTGCCTTCTACCCTGTATTAATCTTTATTTTCTATGGCTATTGGCTACATAAAATATATTTTAAAAGATAATCTCAGAAAACAGCTGTCATAAAATGTTTTGAAATGCCATTGAAAATCCCTACATCCCCATACACTGAAATTTAAAGATGAAAGGCTTGTTAGAGGTCAATGAATTATTATTTTTTACCATGCTCCAATGAAATCAGTAATTCTGTACGTGTCTAGATGTGAGAGGCATTTTGTTAAAGTAGCATTCATAAAAATACATATATATAAAGATATAGGATTTGATATATTAAATCTATGTAATATGATACAATATGACTTGTTACTTAAATAGCTACAATAAAAATGTTTGAAACTAATTCTAGAATATATAACCTTTGAAAAAGACTATGAGGAGGATTCTTAAAAATTAGATAATGTACATAATGTACATATTAAAATTAAATAACTAATTTTGGGGGGCTTTTAGTTTAGCCTAAAAGTCTAATTTTAAATCTAGCAAAGATAATATATAAAAATTTGAAGAGAGATTTGGATACAATATTTGTTATGATGTTAATTTTCAAACAGTTCTATACTCGAAATATTTTGACATTAAAAGATGTATAGCCATATGAGAAAATGACATAATGTCTCAACTTAGGATACTATCTTATCATAAAGTTTGGAAATGTCAAAGCAACTAAAAAAACAAAACAGAAAAACAAAACACTGGTCTTCCCCCATACCAAATTTTACTCAATTTTTTGGGGAACAAAATGAGATACAGGCATGACAGCATTTCTTTCCAAAAAAACTTAGTACTTTACATAGTGTTTCATCATGGCCCCATTCTCTCACATTAAACAATTTTGTTTTAAAAAATAACATTCCAGTATGTATAAGGAACATGGTTTTCAGAAGAAACTGTTTAGGTTTTAAGGGCTTCCGGGTTTTGAACATGCAGGTTGAAAATTACTGTATTTCTAATTTTTGTTCTTCAATAAGCTGTGCTCATGACCTTAAATTCTAAGTTTATTCAATGACATGTACTAGTCAGTAAGTAAATGCTAAAGATTTGTTTAAAGGGTTCACATCTTTCTGTTGATAAATACATCACCTTATAGACTGAGGCCTATACAAGGTTTTGAGCAAGTTTACTCATAGATCGTATAGATTACATTCTCTCTGTGCTGGCTGAAAGTTCATTCCTTTTTGTCACCACTTTTTATGAACTTAAGTGAGCTCTCAGTTTGGCCAGTTGAGACTACTTAATTCTGAATAACACTGAGGTAGAAATATTTGACTTAGAGACTAACCAATATTAGTCATATTTTAATGTTAAGAATGAATCTCTGATGATTATAATATTGAAGAAAATTTAACTAAGAATATGACAGCTTTGCATTTCTAGTATAAAATATAAAATTGGAGAAACTGATTTGCTGTGAATGTGTGTTGAAAATGCATAAATATGCAGAAGGAGGTATTTTTAGACTTTTAAATTCACTATATTTATTTTATTATAGTAACATAAAATATTTAGTTTTTGCAAAAATGTTTATCATTTCTAGGAAAATTATAGAAGGAAAACAGATATGCTTATAAATATTAATATATTTATGGTATTAAATTAAATGTTTAGTATACATACAAATATATAACTAATATCATCATTACCAAGATCTACAAAATATCACAGTACTCTGCTTCTCCAAATCCTTTTCTTCTTTGCAAAAGTAAATGCTACCCTGACATCAGATATCACAGATTAGTTTTGCTGAGTTTTAAACACGATAATAGAATCAGGAGGTAGGTACTATTTTCTTTAGCATTTTTGCTCAATATTATATACATAAAAATTTTCCAGTTTGTTGCCTAAAACAATCCCAAGTTCATTGTCATTGTTATGTAGCATTTGTATCTCATGAATATACAAATAATTTACCCTTCTACTATTTATAGTTCTTTACCTTTTTTTAAGATCTTTGACTATTGTAAATAATGCATTAATATGCTTTCATCTCTTTTAATAAATACACCCGAACACTTCTGTTGGATATATACCAAGATGTAAAATCACTGAATTATACATAGGACATTTTTATCTTCAGGTATAATGAGAGTGATCAGGTTATTTTAGTAACTTCTGTTTTAGGCTAGTTGTGCCAATGTAATGTAGTTACAATTTCAATTTAAATTGAAAAGTTAAATGCTTTTTTATCTTTAAATATCATTTTTTGTAATTTTCCTGTTTAAGTCTTTTGCATATTTTTAAATTGTGACTCTCAATTTCTTATTGATATACAGAATATATTTTTAAATACTTCATTAGTTATAAATATATCACAATCACTCAGCAAATTGATGTTTTTCTCTTATGGTGAATTTTCATTAATAGAATTTACTCATTTTAATAATAAAATTAAAATGAATATATTTTTAAATACTTCATTAGTTATTATAAATATATCACAATCACTGAGCAAATTGATATTTTTCTCTTACTGGTGAATTTTGATTAATAGAATTTGCTCATTTTAGTAATCACCAACCATTTTATGCCATCTATTGAAGAAATCTTTTTCTATCCTAAAATCATGAAGATATAATCCTAATTTCTTCTGGAAATTTTAAGATTTTATATCACACATTAATATTATAACTAATCTGTATTACACCTTCATCAATGTAATACGTTGAGAAGTATAAAACACAAAAATTTTATTGTAAATATAATATTAAATAGTAGAGAATAAAAATTACCCCCAAGAGCCACCAATATTTTAAATTTCATTTGAAGGGAACAGTGGATAACAAAAGTCTAAAACAAATGTGTTCTTCACTGTATCATATTTGTCTTCAAAACTTTTAAAATCAAACAATTCTCTAATGTCTTTTTTCTCCTTCCAACTGCATTTTATCTTCTATTAATGTTTAAAAAGTTTTGATTTTTAGTGATGCACAAAAATATTTAGAGATGCACAATAATTGGTACTAAAAATGTAGCATGTATGTTAATGTGACACAGAATCCTCCTGGCTAAATTTAATGAGCTAAAATTAAGACAAAGCAAAAACAAAAGCTGGCAAACAAGAACTGATGAAGAAAAAGTGGGAGAGGAGATGATATCGAAATTTAAAGTAGCAAAAGAAAAGAAAGTAAATAGAAGTGGAAGAGGTGGTAATTAATTGAACACAGAGTACTGTGATATTTGTTTCTCTGGAGAAACAAATGGGAAAATATTTCTATATAAATCGATTATTTATTTTAGCAGTATTTTATCATTCTCATTGTAGAGATCTTTCACTTCCTTGATTACATGTATTCCAAGGCATATTTAGTGTTTGTGTTGCTACTGTAAATGGAAGTGTGTTTTTAATTAGGCTCTCAGCTTGAATATTATTGGTGTGTAGAAATGCTACTGATTTTTGTACACTGATATTGTAATCTGAAACTTTACTAAGAATAATTTATCAGTTCTCATAGTCTTTTGGCAGTGTTTCTTTAGTTTTCTAGGTATAGAATTATAATGTTAGTGAAGATAAATAACTTTATTTCTCTATTCTTTTTATAGATTTTCATGTCCATCTTTTTTCCCACTTGGATGTCTTTTATATATTTCTCTTATCTAATTTCTCTTGCTAAGACTACTATGATGAATAGGAGTCATGAGAGTGCGCATAATCTCTCGTCTTGTTTTAACTTTTATTTAAAGAGGATGCTTCCAACTGTTGCTCACTCGGTATTTCTGCTGTGGGTTTGTCATAGATGTCTTTTATTATATTGAGGTTTGTTCTTTCAATATCTAGCTTATTGAGGTTTTTTATTTAAATCAGAAATCATGTTAGATATTATTGAAAGCTTTTCTTTCATCTGTTGAGATAATCTTTTTTTTTTCTTTTTGCTTTTAATTGTTTTTATGTGGTAAATTACAATTATTGATTTTTGTATATTGAGCAAACCTTGCATCCCAGGAATATAGCCTACTTGATCGTGATGAAATAAATTTGTGATATATTGCTGGATTCTATTTGCAGTGTTTTGTTGAGGATTTTGTGTCTATGTTTATCAGGATTATTGCACTGTAGTTTTCATTTGTTTTTGTGTCTTTGCCTGACTTTGTTATCAGGGTGATACTGGCTTTGAAGAATGAGTTAGAGAGGAGTCCCTACCTCTCTATTTTTTTGAAATGCTTTCAGTAGAATTGGTATTAGCTTTTCTTCTGTGTGTCTGGTAGAATTTGGCTGTGAATTCATCTGTTCCAGGGCTTTTATTTTTTTTTTAAGAAAAAGTTCCAAATTAATAGATTTTTTATTGCATCATTTAAATATCACAAGTAGGTTGGTAGGCTTTTTATTCATGATTCAGTTTCAGAACTCAATACTGTCTGTTCAGGGTTTCAATCTTGGAAAGTTGTGTGTTTCCCGGAATTTGTCCATTTCCTCTAGATTTTCTAGTTTGTGTGCATAGAGGTGATCATAATAGCCTATGAGGATCTCTTGTATGTCTGTGGGGTTAGTTGTAATATCACCTTTGCCATTTCTGATTGTGCTGTTTTGGATCTTCTCTCTCTCCTTTTTTTTTTTTTTTTTTTTTTTTTTGGTTAAAAAGAACAAGTTTATTTTTACAATATTTTTAT